>JAEOAD010001080.1:0-276593 GCA_036365145.1 Orientallactaga sibirica
CTGTATTAATTCAGCTTCTTCAGCTCTTTGAATGGGTTGCTTTCATACGAAGAATGTTGATAACAGCAAGATCAAACTTTCCTCATTTGTAAAATATAACATGATGTACAATATAGTAACTTTGTTTCATTTCTAATATAATTTCGTTAGAAAAGAAAGGTCTTCATTTTGGAAATCTGTACTGTGCTAACTAAGCTTGTTGAGCAATTTCAATGAGTTCCTTTCATACAAACAGGATTGATCACAGCAGATTCAAACTTTCCTCGTTTGTAAAATGTATAAGGATGTACAACGCAGTAACTTCCTTTCATTTCTAATGTAGTTTTGTTATGAAATAAAGATCTTCATTCGTGAACATTGTAATGTGCTGTTTGTTGAGCTCCTGGAATGAGTTACTTTCCTATGAAGAGCATTGATCACAGCAAGATCAAACTTTCCTCGATTGTACAATCTTAAAGGGTGTACAACTTAGTAACTTCATTTCATTACTAATGTAGTTTCTCCTCCCCATTCCCTTTAGAACTCCAATCTCCATCATATCCTCCCTCTCCATTAGTCTCTCTTTTAATTTGATGTCATCATCTTTTACTTCTATTATGAGGGTCTTGCGAAGGTATTGCTAGGCACTGCAAGGTCATGGATATCGAGGCCAATTTCTGTCTGGGAAGTTGCATTGTAAGTAGTCGTACCCTTCCTTTGGCTCTTCCATTCTATCCGCCCCCTCTTCTGCAATGGTCCCTGAGCCTTGGAGGGTGTGACAGAGGTGTTTCAGTGCTGGGCACTCCTCCATTCCTTGTTCTCAGCACTATGTTGCCTTTTGGGTCATCCCAGTGGTCATTGCCATCTGAAAAGAGAAGCTTCTCTAACCAGAAGAGAGAGTAGCGTTAATATGTGAATATGAGCATTAAGTGTAGTATTTTCAGGGCAGCATGGTGGGAATAGTATATACATTTAGTCAGACAAGAGCAGGCTTTATACCCTAAGGCTCATGACCTCACCTACCATAGACTTTGCTTAGGGTTTTCAGTACCAGGTATGTATTCCCTCCCGTAGAGAGGGCCTTCAGTCCAATTATGGAGCAGTTGGTTACCCCAAGAGTAGAATTGCCACTATTGCACCTGTTCAGTCCTTGGGCCTGTCTGGCCAAATTTGAATATTTAGCATCCACTGTTTTCACTGCTGATGACTCTGTCTCCCATAGGCTGCATGCAGTGCAGCTTTTCCAGCTTTCAGTTGGCTGGTCTACAGGGAGAAGGTTTTCTGCTCAGCACCAGCTTGCTTTCTCAGTGACCTTGCCTCTCAGGCAAGATATATCTCCAGAAATGGGGTCTTACTATCTGTTTCTCAAAGGAAACCAAGGGCTTTGGCAAAAGCCTTTAATGTTTTGGAGGCTACCTGGACATCCTTGGCCAACAACTCACTGGAAGGTATCCCATCTAAGGTACTGAAAATTTTCTAGTAACAGTCTTCAGCTTCTAGATGTGCCATTATTCAAAAAAAGTAATTTTAATGTTACATAAGTCTTATTCACAATATCTTGAATTTAGATTGACCCTCCCCCTGCCTTTCTTTTATGCATTCTCTTCCCATGGCCTCACTTGGCCATTCCCCTCCCTGTAATCAGTTCTTCTACTTACATATGTGCAATACCATACACTTAAGTCCTTCCCTTTCCTCCCTCCCTTATAGCCTTTTACCAGCTTACTGGTTTCTGGTACCTATATTTGGTTCCAGTTCACACACAAGTCCATACATTTGTAGCTTGGATCCACATATGAGAGAGAACATGTGACGTTTGGCTTTCTGAGCCTGGGTTACTTCACTTAGTATAATCCTTTCCAGATCCATCCATTTTGCTGAAAATTTCATAATTTCATTTTTCTTTACCACTGAATAGAACTCCATTGTGTAAATGTACCACATCTTTATTATCCATTCATCTGTGGAGGAGCATCTAGGCTGGTTCCATTTCCTAGCTATTGTGAATAGAGCAGCAATAAACATGGTTTTGCAAGTATCTCTAAGGTCACTACTGTGGCGGGCGGCATCGGGGGCCTCACCATCCACGTTGAAGATGGCGGCTGGCACCTTGCCAAAGGGCGTTGAGCTCGAGTCTTGTCAGTAAACAGGAAGTTATGGTGATTGGCTAGGAGGCATATCCTCATTCCATCAACGTATCGGCTTCAGCCAAGTTAGCTTTCTCGCCTAGCAACTATGTTATGATTGGTCTTCATAGGATATATAAGCTGTGCTATTTCCTGTAATAAAGGTGTGTGTGGGTGGTCTCCCGTCCAAGCAAGCAACAAGAGTGGTGCGTGTGTCATTAGTGTCCCGAATGGTCGGTGACATTTGGTGGCCCGTATGGGGACCCTCTATCAGCACCAACTTAAGGTAAAAAGGAGGCAAATATCTATGTATAAGACAAGGGTATGAAAAAAGAAAATATAAGAAGGCTGTTAACAGATATTAGCGGGAAGGTTTCCTTCGAGGAAACACAGCGAGAAGGTTCCTTACAAGGGAACATTAGCGGAAGGTTTCCTTAGAGGAAACACAGTGAGAAGATTTCTTAAGACAGAATGATAGCCGGCCAATTAATGTATATTTGTTCGTGTGTTTTATTAGTGTATAAAAAGTTGGTTAATCTCATGCGGTGTATTTGTGTTGTCAGTATGTCTAGTCATAGTCATTTTGTTGCATATAAAGTCTCCAAAACCTAGGATTCAGGAGCAGTTAAAAGAAGGGGAAGAAATTTTAGAGGAAGCGAGTGAGGGGCACTCAAATGAAGCGTCTGAAAGAGAAAGTAGAAATTCAGACTCAAAACAGGACAATGAGGAGAAGCCAAAGCTTTTAGGAGAGGAATTAGAAAAAAAGTTTAGCCAATTTCATTTAACCCCTAATGCCCCACTCCCTCCGGCGTATAATCCTACTGAAGGTGTTCTTTGGAGCTGTCAGGCTGTTTGTGCTTGCAGTTCACGCCCACAATTTGAACAGTGGAAGGATCTTGATTTTAGATCTGCTTTTCCACTACTGGAGCATCAAAATCAGCAAAGATATCATCAGACCGTTGATCTGAAGACAGTGAAACAGCTTAGGAGTCAGTGATGTCTTATGGGGTACACGCAACCTTCACCCTTTCATTGTTAGACAGTATTCTTTACCGCTTTCAAATTCAACCTAAGATAGACAGGGTTTTCAATTGGGGCCACTGAGCCAATTGGAATAACCTGGAAGCAGCCCATCAACTAGTTAGGAACAGCTGGAAGCCAATCATATTCGACCAATGCTAAATTGTAGTAAGACCATCGACTTTAGATCCACACCTATATGTGTAAGACCTCCTTTTATGTTTCTAGTGAGCAATCAAATTGTTATTAATAACACTCTTGCTTGTCAAGTGAGTTCTTGTTTTCTTTCAGAATGCTGGAATGCCACTCAGTTTCCATTGGGCATGCTGATGCGTATCCCCACCTACCTGCCTGTTCCGGTGGTCATTCAACAGTAAGAACTGTCGGTGTTGCTACAGCCTAAGAGAGAGTTTAGAATTACTGCAGCTATCGTGGCTGCGGTTGCAGCTTCTGCTGCCGCTGCTGCAGCCCTAGTTACGGCCATCCCAGCGGCCCAAGCAATAAACAGCTTATCTGAGAGGACTGCTTTGGCCCTGATACCCAGACAGAATTCAACCAACAGTTGCATGCAGACATTCTGCTAGTAAACCAACAAGTTGATCTCTTACAAGAACAGATGGACATTGTTGTATCTCAATGGGACTTGGGACCACAAATTTGATAATCTTACTAGGACGTTAAGGGGTCAAATAATTGCTATTAATAGTACCCGTGTAGAGGTTGCTTCTGTAATGAAAATTGCCTCTTTCTTTCAATCTGTGATTAATTGGGGGAAAATAGGTTTGGTTTTCTTGCTTTAGGTGACTTGCTATTTGTTGTATCAGCCTGTTGTATCTGGTGCCTATGCAAGACACGCCAACGCCAAATTCAAGAACGCTTATTGCCATCAACATGGGTTCTTCTCCTCAAGTGTGGATTAATTTGCTGGACCCTTAATGGATCCATGCAGCTCCTCTCCTTTGGGAACCGCACGAGGTGTCAGACCTGTGCGTCTCAGTTGTCACTGAGAATGGGTACCAAGCTGGGTGCGAGGCAAGCACTGCAAAGGAAAGTCATTTCAGACTGCTCTGACTTCCTTGAGGAACATGTCTGATTAGCATGGAGGTTGGCATCCTTGTTAGTTTTGCCTCCCCTCTACAAAAGATGTCAAACTTTAGAGGAATCAGACCACTGTCCCCCCCAGTTGGTTAATGCCCTGTCTATTTAGACACTGCACTTGGGAGCTAATTGCTGTTTATAAACAAAAAGGGGGAGATGTGGCGGGCGGCATCCGGGGCCGCACCATCCACGTTGAAGATGGCGGCTGGCACCTTGCCAAAGGCCATTGAGCTCGAGACTTGTCAGTAAACAGGAAGTTATGGTGATTGGCTAGGAGGCATATCCTCATTGCATCAACGTATCGGCTTCAGCCAAGTTAGCTTTCTCGCCTAGCAACTATGTTATGATTGGTCTTCATAGGATATATAAGCTGTGCTATTTCCTGTAATAAAGGTGTGTGTGGGTGGTCTCCCGTCCAAGCAAGCAACAAGAGTGGTGCGTGTGTCATTAGTGTCCCGAATGGTCGGCGACAACTACCTTAGATATATGCCTAGGAGTGCTATAGCTGGATCATATGTTAAGCCTATTTCTAGCTGTCTCAAGAACCTCCACACTGATTTTCACAATGGCTGGACCATATTTCATTTCCACCAACAGTGTAGAAGTGTTCCTCTTTTTCCGCATAAACGCCAATACTTATTTTCATTTGTTTTCTTGATGGTAGCCATTCTGACAGGAGTGAAATGGAATCTCAAAGTGGTTTTAGTTTGCATTTCCCCGATGACTAAGGATGTGGAACACTTTTTTAGATGTTTATATGCCATCTGTATTTCATCTTCTGTGAATTCTCTATTTAGTTCCATAGCCCATTTTTTAACTGGGTTGTTTGAATTCTTATCATTCTGTTTCTTGAATTCTTTGTATATTCTGGATATTAATCCTCTCTCAGATGTATAGCTGGCAAAGTTTTTCTCCCATTCTGTAGGTTGTCTTTTTGCTCTATTCACAGTGTCCTTTGCTGTACAAAAGTTTGTAGTTTCATAAGGTCCCAGTGGTTGATTAGTGGTTTTATTCCCTGAGCAATTGGAGTTATATTCAGAAAGTCCTTGCCTATTCCAATATGTTGAAGAGTTTCTCCTACATTTTCCTCTAGCAATTTGAGTTTCAGGTCTGATATTAAGGTCCCTGATCCATTTGGACTTGACTCTTGTGCATGGAGAGAGACAAGGATCTATGTTTATCCTTTTACATACAGATGTTCAGTTTTCCCAGCACCACTTGTTAAAGAGGCTGTCTTTTCTCCAATGAATATTTTTGGCATTTTTTGTCAAAAATTGGGTAGCTGTGGCTGCCTGGATTAATATTTGGGTCTTCTTTTCTGTTCCATTGATCTACCTGTCTGTCCTTGTATCAGTACCATCCTGTTTTTGTTACTATGGCTTTGTAGTATAACTTAAAATCGGGTATGGTTATACCATCTGCCTGATTTTTGTTGCGCAAAATTGTTTTGGTTATTTGCAGTTTTTTGTGTTTCCAGAAGAATTTTAGGATTGTTTTTGCTATTTCTGTGAATAACACTATTGGGATTTTCATGCGGATCACATTAAATGTGTATATTGCTTTTGGTAAGATTGACATTTTCACAATATTGGTTCTTCCAATCCAAGAGCATGGGATGTCTTTCCATTTCCTTGCGTCTTCTGCAATTTGTCGCTCGAGTTTTTTAAAGTTCTAATTGTAGAGATCCTTCAATTCCTTGGTTAAGTTTATTCCAAGGTATTTTATTTTATTTTTTTGAAGCAATTGTGAATGGGAGAGATTCCCTGATTTCATCTTCTGCATGTTTTATGTTAGTGTATAGAAAAGCTACTGATTTCTATGTGTTTATTTTGTATCCTGCTACATTACTAAAAGTGTTTATCACCTCTAACAGTTTGCTTGTAGTCTTTAGGCTCTGTTATGTATAGAATCATATCGTCTGCAAATAATAATTTGACCTCTTCCCTTCCGATTTGTATCCCCTTTATGAGTGTCTCTTGCCTTATTGCTATGGCTAAGACTTCCAGTACTATATTAAATAGTAGTGGGGCAAGTGGACACCCTTGTCTTGTTCCTGAATTTAGAGGAAAAGCTTCAAGTTTTTCCCCATTTAGTATTATGTTGGCTGTAGGTTTGTCATAAATAGCTTTTATTATGTTGAGATATGTTCCTTCTATTCCCAGTTTCTGTAATACTTTCACCATGAAGGGGTGTTAGATTTTGTCAAATGCCTTTTCTGCATCTATTGAGATGACCATGTGATTTTTGTCCGTCACACCATTTATATGGTGTATTACATTTATGGAGTTGAGTATGTTGAACAATCCCTGCATCTCTGGGATAAAGCCTACTTGGACAGGGTGAATAATCTTTCTGATATATTCTTGTATTCTGTTTGCCAGTGTTTTGTTGAAAATTTTTGCATCTATGTTAATGAGGGAGATTGGTCTATAATATTCTTTTTTTGATCTGTCTTTGTCCGGTTTGGGTATCAGGGTGATGCTGGCTTCATAGAAGGATTTCGGTAGAATTCCTTTCTTTTCTATTTTATGGAAAAGTTTGAGAAGCATTGGTGTTAGATCTTCCAGGAATGTCTGGTAAAATTCAGCAGTGAATTCATCTGGGCCTGGGCCTTTAAAAGTTGGGAGACTTTTTATAACTGCTTAGATCTCTGTGGTTGTTATAGGTCTATTTAAATGGTTTATATCATCTTAATTTAATTTTGGTAGGCCATATAAATCAAGGAAATCATCCATTTCTTTCAGGTTTTCAAACTTAGAGGCATATATATTCTTAAATTATGTCTGTATTACTTTCTGAATTTCTATGGTATCTGTTGTGATGTTGCGTTTTTCATCTCTAATTTTATCAATTTTTGTCTCTTCTCTCTTTCTTTTGGTCAGATTTGCTAAGGGTTTGTCAATCTTGTTTATCCTTTCAAGAACCAACTCTTTGCTTCATTGATTTTTTGATTGTTTTTTTGGTTTCCTTTTCATTAATTTCTGCCCTAACCTTTATTATTTGTTCCCATCTACTGATTTTTGGTTTGCCTTGTTCTTCTCTTTCCAAGGCCTTATGGTGAAGCATTAAATTTTTTAGTTGTGAACTCTCTAATTTCTTAATATAGGCACTTACAGCTATAAATTTCCCTCATAGGACTGCCTTCACTGTGTCCCAAAGGTTTTGGTATGTTGTATTCTCATCATCATTTGATTCTATGAATTTCTTGATTTCCTTTTTAATTTCTTCAATGACCCATACATCATTCAATAAAGTGCTGTTTAGTCTCCATGAATTTCTGTATGCTTTGTAGTTTTTCTTGTTGTTGATTTGCAGTTTAATCCCATTATGGTCAGATAGCATACTAGGGATTATTTCAGTTTTCCTGTGTTTGTTAAGATTTGATTTGTGTCCTATTATATGGTCTATTTTAGAGAATGTCCTATGTGCTGCTGGGAAGAATGTATATTCTGCAGCATTTGGATGGAATATTCTGTATATATCTGTTAGGTCCATTAATTCCATGATAGCATTTAATGCAGATGTCTCTCTATTTTTTGTTGGGTAGACCTGTCAAGTGATGAGAGCGGGGTATTAAAGTCACCTACTACTATTGTGTTAGGAGTTACCTCTGGCCTTAAGTCCAATAGTGTTTGTTTGATGAAATTGGGGGCCCCTGTGTTGGGAGCATATAACTTTAGGATTGTAATGTCATCCTGTTGAGGTGTTCCTTTAATTAGTATAAAGTGACCTGCGTTATCTTTCCTCACTAATGTTGGTTTGAAGTCTATCCTGTCAGAAATTAGGATGGCAACCCCTGCTTGTTTTCTAGGCCCATTTGCTTGAAATATCTTTTTCCAACCTTTCACCCTAAGAATGTTTCTATCTTTAAATGAGAGATCAGTTTCCTGGAGGCAACAGATGGTAGGATCCTGCTTTTTAATCCAGTCTGCAAGTCTATGTCTTTTGGTTGGGGCATTGAGGCCATTGATATTAAGAGTTATTATTGAAAGATATGTATTTGATCTCTCCATTTTTCTTGTTTTGTAGTTCTTCCTGGTTTTCCTTTTACTCACTTGTTCTAACTGTTGAGTATGATTTCTTTTTTCCTATTTCCTGCTGTGTGTGTTTTGCTTTTTCTTCAGCATGAATGATTCCTGCAAGTATTTTCTGTAGAGCTGGTTTAGTTGCCATAAATTCCTTTAGCCTGTCTTTGTTGTGGAATGTCCTTATTTCTCCATCAATTTGGATAGAAAGCTTTGCAGGATAAAGTAATTTTGGTTGACAGTTTTTATCTTTCAGAATTTGGAATACATCACTCCAGGCTCTTCTGGCTTTTAAAGTTTGTGTTGAGTAATCTGCTGTGACCCTGATGGGTTTCCCCTTGAAAGTCATTTGCTTTTTCTCTCTAACTGCTTTCAATATATTTTCTGTGGTTTGAGTATTTACTAGTTTAATTATAACATGGCTAGAAGAGGATCTTTCTAGGTTTTGTCTGTTTGGTTTCTCAATGCTTCTTGTATCTGCATTGGCATTTCTTTCCCAATTTGGGGAAATTTTTCTTCTATGATTTTGTGAAAAACACCTACTAAGCCTCTGGATTGGAATTCTTCCCCTTCTGCTATACCTTGAATTCTTATGTTTGATCTTTTCATAGTGTCCCACATGTCTTGGAGTTCCCATTCATACCTTTCTATCATCTTGTCTTTCTCTTTGTTGGACTGTGATAGGTCTGCCACCTGGTCTTCTAGTTTAGATATTCTGTCCTCTCCTTCATCCATTCTACTAGTGAGACTTTCCACAGAGGTTTTTATTTCACTGACTGTGTTCTTCAGAGCTATGATGTCAGCCTGGTTTTTCTTCAGTAGTTCTATTTCCTCATTCATGTCCTCTAATGACCTTTTTATTTCATTAAACTGTTTTTCTGTAATCTCTTTCAAAAGTTTGTTTTCTTCTTTAATTCCTTTGTTTTCTTCTCGGATTGCTTTCATTTATTCTTTTATTTCTGTGAGTATAGATATCATCATTCTTTTAAAATCTTTGTCAGGAATTTCATCTAAAACAGTCTCATTGGTGGGCAATTCTGATGGATTTGTAATTTTTGGTGGGATTGCATTATATTGATTCTTTGTTTTTCTTGTATTATAATGTAGTGACTTTTGCATCCTGGATTGATTTAATGCTTAGGTTTTCTAGTTATCTGCAGTGTTCTTAGTTGTGGATATGGGTTTAAGGTGCCAAGTGTAGCACTTGTACCCAGGTGCACCTCAGAAGTAATCCTATCTGTTGACTTTGCTTGGTAAGCAAGTACTGTAGTGGACTGGTGGAACAATTTAGTAGCAAGATCCAAACTTCAATTGAGCCAAATGCACATTCAATTAACATGAGCACAGAGTATAGAAGTGTGGGAATTGAAACAAACAGTCTTATAAGGTCTAAATCCCTATGGGTGTGTTTGCTCCACACCCTTAATTTTGTCAGCTAGGAAACAGACCCTGCCCCCAATAATGACAGAAGCAAAAGATAAAGGCCCTTTAAATCCAAAAGTATTACAGGCAGCAATATTGAACACCCCATATTCACCTTATTTGAAAATGGTAATGCCAACCACAAATATGTAACCCATAACCTGTCCTGACCTGGAAAGAGAGGTTAGCACGTCCAATGCAGTCCTTTGTTACCTTTTGATGTGGCTTCCAATCTCACCAATGCTGAGTGCCTACCTTGTTCCCTGGGCTGTGGAGCTTGGCTCAGCTGTGCTGGGTCCAGTGTTGGTGATGTGGTACAGGCTGCTGCTATTTGCTGATTTCTGCCAATTTGCTGGGGATCTGATGGTTGGGGGATGGGCGAGTTCAGGAAGCCTGTAGCTCTTTCAGTAGCTCAGCAGACTTTTCTTCGATTCCTGGTCTCTGAGAGGAGAATGATGATGTTGGAAAGACCCCCGTTTATTTATTATTTTTGTTGTTGTTGTTGTTTGTTTGGGCGACTGCGGCGGTAGCTGCAGAGGAGGCTCAGCTGATCTGGGCTGTGGCTTAGCACTGCAGGTTGGAGCGGCTGCTGCAGCCGCTGAGGAGCGGGTCGGGCCACAATCTCCAAAGCAGTTTTCTGCCCGTCTCCTGCTTTTCTGCTGCTTTCAGGAAAAAATATTCTGCTCTTTTCTGAAGAAGAATGTAGTTTTGCTTAAATCCATCCCTGATCTGGTTTGGCGCAGATGCTATGCTGCCATCTTCCTAACTAAGCTTTTTGAGCTCCTTGCATGAGTTGCTTTCCTGTGAAAAGGGTTGATCACAACAAGATCAAACTTTCCTCGTTTGTACTATCTAACAAGATGTACTACTTAGTAGCTTCGTTTCATTTCTAATGCAGTTTCGTTAGAAAGGAAAGATTTTCCTATCCCAACACTGTACTGTGTAAAATAAGCTCCATCTGCTCTTTGAATGAGTTGCTTTCTTACAAAGAAGGTTGATCAGAGAAAGTTCAAACTTTCACCGATTTTACAATATAACAACATATTCAACTTAGTAACTTCATTTCAATTCTAGTGTAGTTTCATAAGAAAGGAAAGATCTTCGTATACCAATACGATACGGTGTTAGATAAGCTTGTTCAGCTCTTTGAATGTGTTGCTTTCTTACGATGACGGTTGATCAGAGAACGTTCAAACTTTTACCAACTGGAATATCTAACAAGATGTACAAGTTAGTAAGTTGGATTGAACTCAAATGCACTTTCATTAGAAAAGAAAGATCTTCTTTTTCGAAAACTGTACTGTACTAACTAAGCTTGTTGAGCTCCTTGAATGAGTTGCTTTGCTAAGAACAGGAATGTTCACAGCCAGATCAAACTTTCCTCGTTTGTACAATCTAACAAGGTGTACAACTTGGTAACTTCATTTCATTTCTAATGTAGTTTCCTTAGAAAAGAAAGATCTTCATTTCCAAAAACGTACTGTACAAACAAAGCATGTTGAGCTTGTTGAATGAGTTTCTTTCCTACAAACAGGACTGATCACATCCAGATCAAACATTCCTCATTTTTACTATCTAAAAGCCTGTACAACTTAGTAACGTCTTTTCATTTCTAATGTAGTTTCATTAGAAAGGAAAAATATTCGTATCCCAACAATGTACTGTGTTAATTAAGCTTGTTCAGCTCTTTGAATGAGTTGCTTTATGATTAAGAGGCTTGGTCACAGCAAGTTCAAATTTTTCACTAATTGTACAATCTAACAAGATATACAACTTAGTATGTTTATTTCATTTCTAATGCACTTTCATTAGAAAAGAAACATCTTCTTTTCCGAAAACTGTACTGTACTAACTAAGCTCGTTAAGCTCCTTGAATGAGTTGCTTTCCTAAGAAAAGGATTCATCACAGCCAGATCAAACTTTCCTCGTTTGTACAGTGTAACAATATGTAAAAGTTAGTACCTTCATTTCATTTCTAATGTAGTTTCATTAGAAAGGAAAGATCTTTGTATCCCAACACTGTAATGTGTAAAGGAAGCTCGTTCTATTCTTTGAATGAGTTGCTTTCTTACGAAGAGTGGTGATCACAGCAAGTTCAAACTTTCACCTATTTTACAACCTAACAAGAGGTACAACCTAGTATCTTGGTTTGATTTCAAATGCACTTTCATTAGAAAAGAAAGATCTTCATTTCCAAAAACTGTACTGTAGTATCTAAGCTCGTTGAGCTCCTTGAATGAGTTGCTTTCCTATGAACAGGAATGACCACAGCCAAATCAAACTTTCCTCGTTTGTACAATCGAAGAAGATGGACAACTTAGTAACTTCATTTCATTTTTAATGTTGGTTCATTAGAAAAGAAAGATCTTCATTTCCAAAAACTGTACTGTATTAACTAAGTTTGTTGAGCTCCTTGAATGAGTTGCTTTCCTAAGAACAAGATTGATCAAAGCAAGATCAAATTTTCCTCGTTTGTACAATCTAACAAGATGTACAACTTAGTAACTTCGTTTCATTTGTAATGTAGTTTCTTTAGAAAAGAAAGATCTTCATTTCCGAAAACTATGCTGGATTAACTAAGCTCGTTGAGCTCCATGAATGGGTTGCTTCCCTATGAACAGGATTGATCAGAGCCAGATCAAACTTTTCTCATTTGGACAATGTGAAAGCACATACAACTTAGTAACTTCTTTTTATTTCTAATGCATTTTCATTAGAAAGGAAAGATCTTCATATTCCAGCACTGTACTGTGTAATGTAAGCTCATTGTGCTCTTTGAATGAGTTGCTTTCTGACGAAGAATGTTGGTCACAGCAAGTTCAAACTTTCACCGAGTGTACAACCTAACAAGATGTACAACTTAGTATCTTGGTTTGATTTCAAATGCACTTTCGTTAGAAAAGAAAGATCTTCATTTCCAAAAACTGTACTTTACTAACTAAGCTCGTTGAGCTCCTTGAATGAGTTGCTTTCCTACGAACAAGATCAATCACATCCAGATCAAACTTTCCTCATTTGTACATTCTAAGAGGATTTACAACATCGTATCTGTGTTTCATTTCTAATGTAGTTTCCCTAGAAAAGAAATATCTTCATTTCTGAAAACAGTACTGTACTAACTAAGCTCATTGTGGTCCATGAATGGGTTACTTTCCTACGAACAGGATTGATCAGAGCCATATCAAAATTTCACATTTATACAGTCTAACAAGACGTAAAACTTAATATATTGGTTTTATTTCAAATGCACTATCGTAAGAAAAGAAAGATCTTCATTTCTAAAAACTGTACTGTACTAACCAAGCTCATTGAGGTCCTTGAATGAGTTGCTTTCCTATGAAGAGGATTGATCACAGCAAGATCAAACTTTCCTCATTTGTGCAATCTAAGAAGATGTACAACTTAGTAACTTCATTTCATTTCTAATGTAGTTTCAAGAGGAAGGAAAGACCTTAGTATCCCAACAATGTACTGTGTAAAATAAGCTCGTTCTTCTCTTTGAATGAGTTGCTTTCTGATGAAGATGGTTGGTCCCAGCAAGTGCAAACTTTCACCGATTGTATAATATAACAAGATATATAACTTAGTATGTTGGTTTCATTTCTAATGCACTTTCATTAGAAAAGAAAGATCTTCTTTTCCGAAAACTGTACTGTATCCCAACACTGTACTGTGTAAAATAAGCTCATTTTGCTGTTTGAATGAGTTGCCTTCTTACTAAGAGGGTTGATCCCAGCAAGTTCAAACTTTCACCTTTTTTGCAATCTAAGAGGATATACAACTTAGTATCTTGGTTTCATTTCTAATGCACTTTCGTTAGAAAAGAAAGATCTTCATTTCCAAAAACTGTACAGTTCTAACTAAGCTCGTTGAGCTACTTGAATGAGTTGCTTTCCTACAAATAGGATTCATCACAGCAAGATCAAACTTGCCTCATTTCTACAATGTAAAAGTATGTACAACTTAGTAACTTCTTTTCATTTCTAATGTAGTGTCGTTAGAAAGGAAAGATCTTGTATACCAACACTACATTGTGTTAGGTAAGCTCATTGTTCTCTTTGAATGAGTTGCTTTCTTACCAAGAGTGTTGATCCCAGCAGGTTCAAACTTTCATCTTTTTTACAAGCTAACAAGATGTACAACTTAGTATCTTGGTTTGATTTCAAATTCACTTTCGTTAGAAAAGAAAGATCTTCATTTCCTAAAACTGTACTGTATTAACTAAGCTTGTTGAGCTCCTTGAATGAGTTGCTTTCCTTCAAACAGGATTGATCAGAGCCAGATCAAACATTCCTCATTTGTACAATCTAAAAGCATGTACAACTTAGTACCTGTGTTTCATTTCTAATGTAGTTTCGTTGGAAAGGAAAAATCTTCATATCCCAAAACTGTACGGTGTTAATTAAGCGTGGTCACCTCTTTGAATGAGTCGCTTTCTGACAAAGATGGTTGATCTCAGAAAGCTCATACTTTCACTGATTGTATAACCTAACTGGATGTACATCTTAGTATGTTAGTTTCATTTCTAATGCACTTTCATTAGATAAGAAAGATCTTCTTTTCCGAAAACTGTACTCTACTAACTATGCTTGTTGAGCTCCTTGAATGAGTTGCTATCCTACGAACAGGACTGATCACAGCCAGATCAAACTTTCCTCGATTGTACAGTCTAATAAGATGTACAATTTAGTATCTTGGTTTGATTTCAAATGCACTTTCTTTAAACAAGAAAGATCTTTATTTCAAAAATCTGTACTGTACTAACTTAGCTTGTAGAGCTCCTTGAATGAGTTGCTTTCCTACGAACAGGATAGATCACAGCAAGATCAAATTTTCCTCGTTTGTACAATGTAAGAAGATATACAACTTAGTAACTTCATTTCATTTCTAATGTAGTTTCATTAGAAAAGAAAAATCTTCATTTCTGAAAACTGTACTGTAATAACTAAGATTGTTGAGCTCCTTGAATTGCTTTCCTACCAACAGGATTGATAAAAGCCAGATCAAACATTCCTAATTTGTACAATATAAAAGCATGAACAACTTAGTATCTGTGTTTCATTTCTAATGTAGTTTCGTAAGAAAGGAAAGATCTTGGTATCCCAACACTGTACTGTGTTAAATAAGCTCTTTCTGCTCTTGGAATGAGTTGCTTTATTACAAAGAGTCTTGATCACAGCAAGTTCAAACTTTCAGCAATTGTACACTCTAACAAGATGTACAACTTAGTAGGTTGGTTTCATTTCTAATGCACTTTCATTAGAAAAGAAAGATCTTCATTCCCAAAAACTGTACTGTACTAACTAAGCTCGTTGAGCTCCTTGAATGAGATGCTTTCCTATGAACAGGATTGATCACAGCCAGATCAAACTTTCCTCGTTTGTACAGTCTAACAAGATGTACAACTTACTACTTTGTTTCATTTCTAATGCAGTTTTAGTTAGAAAAGAAAGATCTTCATTTCCCAAAACTGTACTGTACTATCTAAGCTCATTTGAGCTTTGAATGAGTTGCTTTCTTACGACAATAGTTGATCACAGCAAGTTCAAACTTTCACCGACTTTACAATCTAACAAGATGTACAACTTAGTATCTTGGTTTGATTTCAAATGCAGTTTTGTTTGAAAAGAAAGATCTTCATTTCAAAAACTGTATGGTGTTCTAACTAAGCTTGTTGAGCTCCTTTGAATGAGTTGCTTTTTACAAAAGGATTGATCACAGCAAGTTCAAACTTTCCTCGTTTGACTATCTAACAAGATGCAACAACTTAGTAACTTCATTTCATTTCCAATGTAGTTTTGTTAGAAAAGGAAGATCTTCATTTCCTAAAACTGTACTTACTGTTCCAACTAAGCTAGTTGAGCTGCTTGAATGAGTTGCTTTCCTACGAACAGGATTGATCACAGCCAGATCAAACTTTACTCATTTGTACAATCTAAAGGATGTACAACGTAGTAACTTCTTTTGATTTCTAAAGCAGTTTCGTTAGTAAGGAAAATCTTCTTATCTCAACACTGTACTGTGTTGTAAGCTTGTTCAGCTCTTTGAATGAGTCCCTTTCTTACCAAGACGGTTGATCTCAGCAAGTGCAAAAGTTCTCCTATTGTATAACCTAACAAGATGTGCAACTTAGTATATTGGTTTGATTTCAAATGCCCTTTCATTAGAACAAAAAGATCTTCATTTCCAAAAACTGTACTGTACTAACTAAGCTTGTTGAGCTCCTTGAATGAGTTGATTTCCTACAAAGAGGATTGATCACAGCAAGATAAAACTTTTCTCGTTTGTACAATCTAAGAAGATGTAGAACTTAGTAACTTCTTTTCATTTCTAATGTAGTTTTGTTAGAAAAGGAAGATCTTCATTTCTTAAAACTGTACTGTACTAAGTAAGCTCATTGAGCTCCATGAATGAGTTGCTTTCCTACAAACAGGATTGATCACAGCCAGTTCAAACTTTCCTCGTTTGACAATCTAACAAGACGCACAACTTAGTAATTTGTTTCATTTCTTTTTTTATTGAAATATATATTTTTTATGTATATAATTCATATTATTCACCTGGGTTTCCACCTTCTTGTTCTTAACTCGTAACTCATAAAGTGTGTTCATTCCATTTCCTATGGGAGGAAGTTCAGGGTTACAAGGTTAAAAATAACTTAATGTGGCAAAAGAGGCCGTGTGTTTCATTTTTAGTAGCATAAAGCATGTGTTTGTTTACTCATTCAAAACTTTTCTTTATTTCAAAAATTGGAGGGAGAGAACCTTGTTTAGAGAGAGTTTGGTCCTCTGCAAATAAACTCCTACTAACCACCTTGTGCATCTGGCTTTATGTGGGTCAAACTGAGTTTGGGTCATTAATCTAGCACCTTAACTGCTGAGTACAGCTGTTTTACTCATTTTAATTGCTGTTTGTGAAACATATCAGTACCTTTTTTTCCACATAATTAGTCAGAAGTAGATTTTCTTTATGAAAACATGAAGGTAAATTGCAAAATGCTAAGTCAGAAATGCAAATAATAATGACTTCCAATGGAAATTATGTTTACAACCCCTCTCCAAGTCATCTGACTTCTCTATCTGCCTAGCTGATGAACTGAGCTGGTTGTGGTGTCATTCTGAAGCACAAAATTGTACCTCTGATTTCAAGAAGTCACAGGCAGATTAGAAAAATAATTTTCACAAGAAAAACTTACAAAGTTGTAGCATCAAAAAATTCAGCTCTGAACAGAGTCAATTTCAAACAAAGAACAAATGTAAGCAATGATTGTCATTGTATGCAATCTGCTCTGTGGAGCAATGGTGTTCTAACTGCAACACAAGGTGTACAGGCTTAGATTGCCCAGCTCAGTCCTGAGTTTCATCACAACCAAAGGAGATGAGAAAAGTTCAAGTAGTAGCCTGGTAGATGGCAGTTACAAATACTTCTTTGACAGGTTATTAGCAACAGTAGATCCCTTGGAAGTCTTGGTTTTGATGGAGTCTAGTCTAGTCTTTTTTTCCAGGTTAGGGTCTTGTTTGATTTTGAAGGCCTCTAGAATTCACCGTGTATCTCAGGGTGGCCAAAAACAGACTCACAGTTATCCTCCTACCTGCCTCCCAAGTGCTGGGATTGCGTTTGCCACCATTCTCCAGCTAAGTTTAGTCTTTCATGTTTTTACAATGCTGTACAAATACACAATTTTTAAAACTTTCTATTTCTGTTTCTTTATAAAATAATGATCTTCATTACAAACAACTAATGCAAGGTTATTCTGTTCTGTAATGATTTAATGTCATTCATGTTTAAAATAATTTTATATTTTTACCATTGATACTTCTTTTTTAAAAATTTTCTTTTTATTATTATTTTTTTTGAGAGACAAGAGACAGGCAGATTCAGAGAAAAAGAGACAATGGCCATGCCAGAAAGTCTAGACACTGTAAACAAATTCCAGCTGCATGGCCCCTTTGTGTTCTCTGGTATGTGGGTCCTGGGGAATTGAACCGGGGTCCTTTGGCTTCACAGGCAACTGCCTTATCCACTAAGCCATTTACTCAGGCCCCATTGATATTTCTTATATTGAAATTAGTGACTTGTTTTGTGTGAACAGATTATAATCTTAAAGGGCATCCTGTGCTTTTAGTCTTCAGCCATTTTTTTGGAGACACAGAAAGAAGGAGATGAGAGGAAGACAGAGAATGGGAGCAACAGCAGCCTCCCTCTTCTGCAAATAAACTCCAGATAAACACCTTCCCATAAACCGAGTGGGCAAATGTGGCATTGCACCCTTGCATCACTTTGCATCTGGCTAAATGTGGATCTTTGATTGGAACTGATGTTTTTAGGCTTTTGAGCAGGCGCCTTAACCACTAAACCATCTCTCTAGCCCAGTCTTCAGCCATTTTGCACCCCTGGTATTGACTGGCGTATCGTCATTGTCTGCCTTACACTGACCTTCCCCAGTGAGCTTTAAAAGCAAATAGTGAACCTTCAGAGCATTGAACTTACATTAACATTACTATGTGAAACAAATCTTTTATATAAAACCATGTTTTGGTTAATCCTCTAATTAAATTTGAAAATTCATAGGATCCAGTTCTTCAGTGAGAAATACAAAACATATATAAGTATAAACTTTCATAACTGAGTTATGCTTTTGTGTCAGAGAATTATTTCTGTGACTAATGTGCTGCCTGCTACACTAATGAGGCACCTCAAAAACGCATTTAAAATAAACTTTTAATCATTTTTTGAATTGGTCTTGTTTTAACGTGTTCGTCTGTTATAACGTGCTTCATCTTTCTCTGGAAAGATGGTCTGATGATAAACACATTACTTGTTTAAAAAGACAGAGTGTCTGCATTAGCAACTGAAGTAGCCTGGGCTTGAGTTTTGTTCCTGTACTAATAGGTATGTGAATTTCCAAAGGTTTTATGTTGTTGTTGTTTGTTTTTTACAAGGTAGCATCTTGCTCTATCCCAGACTGACCTGGAATCAGTCTCAGGCTAGCTTTATCTCGCAGTGATCATCCTACCACAGCCTCCCAAGTGCTGGGATTAAAGGTGTGCACCACTCACCTGGCTTGGGAAGTTTTTGAAATCTTCATTTCAGATTCATTATTAAACAATGGGGATAGTTGTAGCTATTTTGTAGTTTTTGTGCTTCGCAGATAAACGAAACTGTAGGTTAAGGGGCCCGTCATTCTCCCTTGATTGAAAGTCGCTCAGAAAATGTGAGTTAAAGAAAGGCACACAAGACTTGTAGGTATGCAAGCAAAGAGAAGGACAAGAGCCTGTGCAAGACAAGTCCTCTAAAGACAGCACTTTGGATCTAAGTTGGTGAAAGCCAGTTAAAGACATGTAATTACTTAGTGTGATTTGCACAATAACTAGAAAATACACATTTTCAATGCCTTAGTTTGTTAAATATAATTTTCACTATCTTTATTATTGTCAGGCAGAAAAGACCAGCTTTACTCATTTGCGGGATTTCCTTGGTATGATTTGTGCCATTTGTCCACAAGATAGCTTGGCAATTATGGGCCAGTGGATACAGTCCAAGTTACAGGAGGTAAGTATAAAATAATTTGTATTTGTAATGGTCTGTGGTGAAGATATTATGTCATCTTTGGAAACCGACATGTATTAGAAATGCTTACACATTTTGTTGTGAAACATGGGTCCTTTATTTTAGTGCATTTTTCCTATTTATTTTGGTTGTTCATGGTAGGTTCTCACTCTAGCCCAGGCTGACCTGAAATTCACTATGTAGTCTCATGGTGGCCTTAAACTCACTGTGATCCTCCTAATTCTGCCTCCAGAGTACTGGGATTAAAGGTGTGTGCCACCACGCCTGGCTGACTGTGATTACTTCATTTTATGTCATTCATCACATATTTCCTTTTGGCCTGGGAGGTTTGGTTATTAAGGAGCAGCCTTATAATTGTTTAATGATGTGTTGGAGCACTCATCTAGGTACAATCTGGGTTCTGTTAAAGTCTGTTGTGCAAGTTCTATGAGAAAAATTGTTTTGGAGATTTAGGGGTTCATTTACAGTTTTGGTATATAAGTGTTTTCATTTATTGTCAAACAAAGTTTCTCAAATTGAAGCAGGAAATATAGCGCTCAGGTTATAGAACCATGTATGTATTGGAAATATCACTAACTTGCTGGGCTGTCAAAGGAATTTCTGTAGTTTCCCATTAATGCATAGATGCTTTTTGTTGCAATGGAATCAGAAGACTTGGCTATAACACAGGAACCTTGTAGTTGTAGTAATCTTAAAATACTTGGTGAATCTTGCCTTGTCCCTGTAATTCTTCAGTTTAATAATTAACCTGCAAATGAAATAGCTTGTCTTCAGTGAATCCCTTTCCCCTGAGCTGAGGTCCTGCAGTGATTTTGTTGGCATGGTGACTTTCCTCTGCAGAGGAACCCTCATTGTGTTTGGAGACCAGAAGGGAAGGTTGGTATTAAAGTCATTATGGAGTGGGATTCCTTACATTCTTCTGTCAGTCATTCATTTGCTGGGACATTTGAATGACACAGGAAGGGATGATTGACTCGGAGTTATTGATATTTAGTGTGCATTATAGCTTTCTATGGGGAATTGTTCTGTGTATTGGAGATGTTTTGTGGCATATCAGGTCTCTGCCCACTAGATTCCAGTGGCTCTGTGTCCCCACAGCAATGACATTCAAAACTGCCTCCCAGAGGCCATGGATGGCACACCGCTGTGATCTCTGGTCCTTGAGAGTCTAAAGCAGGGGGAGCACCGAAGCCCATGAGTGTGAGACCACTGGGGAAATGCTGTGATTCTATCTCAAAAATAAAAGTAAAAAGATAGACATTTACAAATATCCCCAAGGAACACTGGGTTGAGAACCTTGAGTTAAGGCATGTGGCACAGTACTGTGTCTAAAATTAGTATGAGCTACTGATTTTAGTACTGGTTCATTTTGTCTTCCTTGCAGATCTAGGGGTTTGTTCTGTTCCAAGCTTCATTTTGCATAGGTTCTCTGTCATCTTCTTTCTAAGCCAGTGTTTGAGCAGAGTACTAGTACCCTCCACGGGGCACATGTAGAGTTCCTAATGAGAGTGAAGGCAAAGGCCTTATGAGATGTAGCTCATCATGGTAAAACATGTAACTGAGAAGGAAGGAAGTCCTATCTAACCCTCTCATGTTGGAGGTTTGATTAATTGCATTATTTCTAGCCATCACAAACATTTTTGAAAAATGGCTTGGTTGATTAATTGTGCTTCACTCAAAAGTCTTGCCTATTCATTTAGTATTTATTGAAAATTATAATATAACTGGGGTGCATTCTTATAAATACAAGCAATTAGGAAAATTAAAGGTATGATATTTCTTGGTTTTTTTTTAATTTGAAGTCAGAAGAAAAATTCATTTTTCCAACTAATCAATACTTAGGAAAGGCAAAGGAAATTAAGACAACTTATCAAAGAATGAACGTTCTGCTCTGTGGTTAATTTTCTTACTTAAATAAATTGCCTAGTCCCATCATTGACTATAGTTTACCTTTATTGTTTTCAATTTTCAGATAAAACTGCAGGATCTCCATGTTTCTTGGCCTTGTAAGCAGCTGAACTAGTGAGCTGTCTTGGGAAATTCTCTGTTCAGTACTGGAGATTGTAATTGGGAAGAAAGAAGTAAGCTAACAATATTACAGACTTTGCAGAATTTGTTTGGAGGACTTTTTCTATTTTTTTTTCAGTTTTTCCAAAGTATTAAACTATAATGAAAAGATAGAGCCTATGTTAGAAAATAGTTACTAGGCAGAGAGAGAGAGAGAGAGACAGACACACACACACACAGAGGCAGATAGCGTAAGACCGAGAATGGGCACATCAGGGCCTCTAGCCACTGCAAAAAATGCAAATGCATGCCCTACCCTGTGCATCTGGCTTACATGGGTTCTGGGGGATTGAACCAGGGTCCTTAGGCTTCATAGGCAAGCACCTCAACTACTAAACAATGTCTCCAGCCCATTATTTTTTATATTTTATATCATGATGATCTGTAAATATGAGTTATCTAGTGTAGAAACTGTATTCTGGAGCCTGGGAGTTGGCTTGGCAGTTTAAGGCATTTGTTTGCAAAGCCTGCAGGCCTGGGTATAATTCCCCAGCACCCTTGTAAAGCCAGATGCACACAGTGGCACATGTGTTTGGAGTTTGTTTGCAATGGTAAGATGCCCTGGTGCACCTCTCCTCTCTTTTCTTCTCCTCTCCCCTTCATGCTCTTCAATAAATAAATACAAATATTTTAAAATTGGAAATTTTAGCTGGCTGTCATGGCACACACCTTTAATTCCAGCACTCAGAAGGCAGAGGTAGGAGGATCACCATGAGTGCAAGGCCAGCCTGGGACTACATAGTGAATTCCACATCAGCATGGCCTAGAAAAAGACCTTACATCAAAAACCAAACAACAAAAAGATGGAAATTTTATCCTACATGCTCCATGCAATTACATTTAAACATATTTTCTTATTCCTTTTGCAATGAACAAAACCACCTTATCCTGTCCTTCTTAGTATACATGTTTGACAGAGCACACAGTAGAACACTGGAGGCTGAGGCTGACGAAGTTGGAGTACAGCCTGCCACAAAGGTAATGTGATTTGTAGTTGAAAATACACTGTCCCTCATCTAGAAGAAGACAAATGTCTATGGCCTTCAGGTTTGGAATGGGGAATGAGAGACAGGTGCCCTGTGTTAACCCAGTCAGCTTCACTTTCCTTTACAAAATGCTCACAATTAGAAGCAGCTCCTAGTTTTAGAGATTTAAAGGCATGTTGCCTGCATGGACTCAGCATGGGTTAGGGTAGATAATGGTGCCACAGGATCATGTATAGAAGTAGATCAATAATATCCAGACCCAAAACAGAAAGAAAGAAATTACAGGTAGGCTCTCACAGTGTCTTGAAAGGGCCCAAGAATCTATTATTAGGCCCCATCTTCAGGGTCTGCCACTTCCCACCTCGAGGCAAAGGCTTTAGTCACAATTGTTTCTTAGGGACTACACAGACCTCATCAAAACCATAGTACTATTGATACAATTTTCAGTGACCCACAAAATTTGATGATCCATTATTTGTTTTGTTATTGTGATAGAATATGTGATGAAAGCAACTAGGAAGAGAGAGAGTGAAGGAGGAAGGGTTCATTTTGACTAACAGTTTGAGGGTGCCATCGATGATGGGCAGGAAGGCTTGGTGGCAGGAGCTTGAGATGGTTGTGTTGCATCTGCAGCCAAGAATCAGAGATGCATGCTAGAGCTCATCTCACCCATTCTCTATGTTATACAGCATGAGGACTCCCTCCCCATGGAATGCACCTCCCATAGGTAGGCTGGATCCTCCCACCTCATTTCACTTTCTTTAGCAAATTCCTCACCCACTCATGCAATGAGTGCTTTCTGTGGTCATTCTAATTCCTGTGCAGTTGACAGCTGAGATTATCAATCATGACTCTCTTCTCCATATGAGGCTGTGTCATGCCTTTGACAGCATGTACGATTATAGTGTTGTAATTATAGTGTATAGTGTACCTTTTTAACAACAATAGTCTTTAAATAAAGTGGTTTTTGCATATATAAATATTTAGGTTAGAGACATGAAGTTTGTACATTGAAATTTTTCACTATATGGGTCTGTCAAACCTCAGCCCCATTTTAAATGTGCTTCTGAAAAGGATTGCTTTTGTTTCACTCCTCTCTTTCACCTTGTTGATGTAGGAAGCTTTTTTGTGTGTGTAAATGTCGTATACTTTCATGTGTGTATGTATGTTTGTGTATGTGGGCACAAGTGTGTGGAGTGCACGTGTGTGTGTAGGCCAGAGTTGATGGTGGGTGTCTCATTGTATCATTGTCCACTTTATTAATAAAATGTTATTTATTTGCAAGCACATTAAGAAAAGGGGTTGGAGACCAGGCACACCAGCACCTCCTGTCACTACAAACATGTCCACCTTATGCATCTAGTTTTACGTGGGTGCTGGGGAATGGAAACTGGACTACAAGGATTTGCTGGGAAACACTTTTAACCAATGAGCCATGTCTACACCTTGCTGAAACACATTTTTTTTTGTTTTGTTTTTTGAAGTAGAATCTCACTCCTGCCTAGGCTGACTTGGAATTAACTATGTAGTCTCTGGGTGGCCTTGAACTCACAGCGATCTTCCTACCTCTGTTTCCCGAGGGCTGGGATTAAAGGTGTGTGCCAACACACCTGGCTTAAAAATGAAAATTTAAAAATATTATATTTTCATTTATTTGGGAGCTGGGGAGATGGTATAAGGAATTTTGCCTGCGAAGCCAAGGGATCCCCGTTCGATTCTCCAGGATGCATGTAAACCAGATGCACAAGGGGCACATGCATCTTGAGTTCGTTTTCTGTCTGCCTCTCTGCTATCTCTCTCTCTCTGAATGCAATTGAATAAATAAATAATTAAAAATATTTTTATTTATTTGAGACATACAGAAAGATACAGAAAGAGGCAGGGAGAGAGAGGGAGAGAGAGAAAGGATGAGTGCAGCAGGACCTCCAGGCACTGCAAACAAACTCCAGATGTGTGCACCCCCTTGTGCATCTGGATTACGTGGGTACTGGGGAGTCTAACCTGGGTCCTTTGGCTTTGCAGGCAAGCGCTTTAACGGCAATGCCCTCTCCAGCCTTAAATTATTATTTTTTTTTTTCTTTTTTTTTTTTTTTTTTTTTTTTTTTTTTTTTTGGTTTTTCAAGGTAGTGTCTCGCTCTAGCCCAGGCTGACCTGGAATTCACTATGTAGCATAAGGGTGGCCTTGAACTCATAGCAATCCTTCTACCTTTGCCTCAGAGTGTTGGGATTAAAGGCGTGTGCCACCACGCCAGGCCTAAAATTAATTTTTAAAAAATTCATATTTTTGCAAGCAGTGGGAGAAGAGAGACAGAGCAAGAATGGCATACCAGGACGTCCAGCTGCTGCAAATGGACTCCAGATGCATGGGCCACTTTTTTTTTTCTGGTTTTATTTGGATTCTGGGGAATCAAACCCAGGTCTTTAGTGTCTTTGAAGGCAAGTGTCTTAAGAGCTGAGCCATCTCTCCAGCCCCCTGAAACACTTCTTCAAACACTGATATCTTAATTGGTTTACCAATAGTAGGTTTCCATGTGGCTTATTTGCATATCCTTAGTTTTTTTCTTTTTTGGTGAGAGAGAGACAGAGACAGAGAGGGAGAGTAAGACAGGAAGAGTTGGGCACGACAGCAGCCTCTCAGCTGCTGTGAACAAAATCCAGATGCGTGCGCCGCCTTCTGGTCAAGTGTGGCATTGCGCCCTTGCATCACTTTGCATCAGGCCAAAGGTGGGACCTGGAGATTGGAACCGCTGGAGATTGAAACCAGCGTTCTTAGGCTTAGGAGGCAGGCGCCTTAGCTGCTAAGCCATCTTTCCAGCCCATATCCTTGGTTTTGATTCATCCTCCCACCATCCCATCCCTCCCTCATCCTCCACCCCTGCTTAAACCCTGCCCTCCTGTGATTCCTCTACTACATTCAGGTCCCATGTGTTCCAGTGTTCTCTCACAGTAGCTGCCACTGCCTCATTATAGCGTCTTGTTCTCTATAGACACTCTGACTTTCAGCTGCTCATCTAGAAATTTGAAGCTCGGATCTGCAAGTCAAGGAGAGTGTTCAGCTGTGGCATTCTGTGATGTGAACTCTGGGTTGAGGACACAGAAGCCTTATCCACCTGAGCACCTGTTTCAGTGTGCTGCTGCTGGCACTGTACTCACTCCCCTGCAGTACTGGGGGAGGGTGACTGACTTTTCTGGCTGGGACAGACTAGCTCAGGCTTCACATGCCCAGGTCCTTTCAGGCCCCTTGAGCTTACCCTGGCCCAGTTTCCACTGTTTGGGGTCCTCTTCTCTGGATGTTGATCTATGGCAGCCTCTGCTGAGCTTTATGTGGTGGGGGGTCTGAAGCTGGGCATCAGGAGACAGCCAAGGCTCTCATTCCAAGGTCCCTGTCATTTTGAGAGGGGGATACAGTTAGGGTGACTGGACCCCTGAAGGTTAAAAAAAAGCACAAGAAAGTCTGTTCTTGCCAGAAATCCAGGATGATCTGACTTCTTATCTCTTGCCTAGTTCCCTAGACCTGTTTCTCCACAAGCAACCAGGACCCCTCCTGGGAGGGAGCTCTTCATAAGATTTAATCATTGTGGTTGGTCAAGTTCATCCCCTGGAACTTGGTGCCAAGGCTAGCCTCTTCCTGAGACAGCCCGTAGCCCTAACCAACCAGCTGTGTCCCGGGTTCACCTGAGCGAGAAGACAGCCCACCACCCTAAGGTTATAAATACCTTTACAAGGGGAGGACAGGCTCTCTGACCACTTTGGAACTATCAGCTCTGGGTGAGTTTTTCCTCTTGGCTGAGCCCCCTAGTCCTTACTCTCCACATAGGTTCTTTATCCCCTCCAACTCCCCACATGGCAGGGCTCCTTGAACTTTCTTTCCGTGGTTTTTCCAGGCTCTCCACATATGATATCTAGCCATGTGAGTGCTTTTCATTGGCTCCATACTTCCTTCAGCAAATGTAATAATTTAATTATTATACTTCTCTGTCTTTTTTTAAGACTTTGATTAAAATTAGGAATAAACATAGGGTTTGGGGTTAAAGGACTTTCCTGCACCCCTAGCACCCTGTTACAGTTCCTCATAGAAGCCTCTGGTTGATCTTCAGTCCTTGTTGTGCAGTTTCTTTTGTTTTGTTTTGTTTTGTACTGCACTCTTCTTTCTCCCCTGCATGGCTGGGAGTTGCTATGGCATGGTCAGGTGTTTCCTCCTGGTCAAATGCCACTGGACGTGCAGCCATCATCAGCCATTGGCTGAGGGGAGTGGGGCTCAGCCAGGGTTGCTCCACCAAATGTCCTTGTCCTGTGTCTCTGGAAGGACACCCAGACTGGCTGTTCCAGGGGAGTTGCCTGTCACCCAGGTAAGGGCTGCTTGATCCTGTCTGTCATGAATTCATTGCTGGACAGTGAAGCTGCCTTGGAACTGCTTCTGTATCCAAGTTCATCTACTCTCTCTTCTAGTGTGACTTGTACTCCAAAAGTCAAAGAATGTGCTGCGACTCAGAAAGCCCAGCACTGTTTTCAATCTTGCCAATTTTTGTCAATTTCAGAAAAAATATTATTTCATTGTCTTTTGAAATCATGGGATTTTTTTTTCATTTTAAAATTGAACATATCATCTGTGGTGGTTTGATTCAGGTGTCCCCCATAAACTTAAGTGTTCTGAATGCTAGTCTCCCCAGCTGATGGCAATTGGAAATTAAAGCCTCCCGGAGGTAGAGTATTGTTGGGGGTGGGCTTATGGGTATTATAGCCAGCTTCCCCTTGCCAGTGTTTGGCACACTCTCCTGTTGCTATGGTCCATGTTATGTTGGCCAAGGGATGATATCCACCCTCTGCTCATGCCATCATTTTCCCTGCCATAATAGAACTTTCTCCTCGAGCCTATAAGCCAATGTAAACCTCTTTTTTTTTTCCCCACAAGCTGCTCTTGGTTGGGTGATTTTTACCAGCAATGCGAACCTGACTGCAACAGTAAAATGGTACTAAGGAGTGGAATTGCAGCTAGTCACCTGACTGTGTGGTTTTGGCCTTTTGGAGTTGATTTTCAAGAGGATTTGATACCTTATCCTAAGAGACACCTTGCAGTGCTGTATGTACACCTTGATGGACTATTCTGCTCAGAGTTGAAAGGCCTGAATGCAGTAAGAACTATGGACTGTGAGGTTTGGCTTATGAGGGAGAGAAGGAGCTTTACTTGGACTTGACAAACATTTGGTATGAGAAGCTTGCTGTTATGCCCATGTCCAGAGAAGTTGGGCAGGGTTGCTTTGCATAGAAATGAACTGAGGTGAGCAGAGGGATATGACACAGAAAAATGAAATCTTTGGACCTAATCTGCTGCCCGTTCACCTGCAATTTTTTAAAGAGATTATAACTTTTGAGATTGAGCCAGCTGACCTGCACTTGGGCAAGAGGAAGAATGTAGACTCTTTTGAAGGGGCCTGAATGCTGAAGGAGTGTCCTGTTTTTCAAAGACTGCTTTATTCCCCCCTGGATTAACAAATTTTCACTCTACCTGGTATTATGGTGTATAAGAAATGTAGGAAAGAGATGGTCATTGAGTTTGCAATGCGATCTTATAGTTTAGAAATGGTCATGGGCAGTGTGAAGCAGGTTTGTGGGATGCCTGCATGGAGATCCCATGGGGCATGAGGATGGACCTTGGGTTGTAGTGGAGACCCAGTGGAGATGCTGTGACATGGAGATGGCTGCCAAGGAGGGCTGCTGGCCCCAGATGAAGTTTTCCAGGACTGTGAGTAGTCTAGCTGGAGGGGCAAAATTGTAACTCCAGAGACTTGTTGCTGGTTAGAATTATTGCTCTTGGAGATTTGTCATTGACTAGACTTGTTGGACTTGGAGCTACAGTGTTTGATGTTTGCCGTGGTTGTTTTAAATCTTGTATTGGTTGAAAATTTCTTTGCTTTGCTCAATGCCATCCTTTGCAGTGTGAATGTTTATTCTGTGTCATTATGGGTTTGGGGGAGGATTTTTATTTTGGTATTATGGCTCAGTTAAAAGACCTTGGATTATGGGGATGTTTGAACATCATTAGGATTGATAAAAAATATGGGGATGTTGAAAGTTGCATGAATGCATTGCATTTTACATCATGTATGGTTATCAGTTTATGGGGTCTAGGAGCAGATTGTGGTGGTTTGATTCAGGTGTCCCCCATAAACTTAAGTGTTCTGAATGCTAGTCTTCCCAGCTGATGGCAATTTAAAATTAAAGCCTCCTGGTGGTAAAACATTGTTGGGGGTGGGCTTATGGGTATTAGAGCTATATTCCTCTTGCCATGTTTGACACACTCTTCTATTGCTATGGTCCAACGTATTTTGCCCAGGGGTGATGTCCACCCTCTGTTCATGCCATCATTTTCCCTGCCATCATGGAGCTTTCCCCTTGAGCCTGTAAGCCAAAGTAAACCTCTTTTTTTCCCCACAAGCTGCTCTTGGTCTGGTGATTTCTACCAGCAGTGCGAACCTGACTGCAACATCCTCCCATTACAAAATATTTTATTCACTTGTTTGATAGGGAGAGAGACAGGAAGAGGCAGATAGACAGAACAGGCACACCAGGGCCTTCAGCAACTGCAAAGGAATTTCAGGCACATGCCCCACCTTTTGAATCTGGCTTAGGTTGGTCCTAGGGAATCAAACGTTGGTCCTTAGGCTTTGCAGGCAAGTGCCTTAACTGCTAAGCCATCTCTTCAGCCCTATCATCACATTTTTATTGGTTATTTTATATCCTTTGTTTTTTCTGTAGGATGGCTTGACCTATCTGAGGTCGTTCATGCTTCCAAATTAATTTTAAGATTTTTTTTTCTATTTGTGTGACAAATGGTTCTCAGGTCTTGGTGGGGATTGCATTGACTCTGTAGATTGCATTTTTTTGAGGTAGGGTCTCACTCCAGCTCAGGCTGACCTGGAATTCACTTGGTAGTCTCAGGGTGGTCTCAAACTCACAGAGATCCTCCTACCTCTGCCTCCTGAGTGTTGGGATTAAAGGTGTGCACTATCATACCCAGTTTGTAGATTGCTTTTGGTCAGAGTAGGTTTCAAAACATTGATGCTTCCAATCCCTGGGCATGGGAGGGGAGGTCTTACTGGTGTTCTCTGGAACTTTCCAGGTTCTTGTCCTCTTACTCCAGGAACTGAAGAAAGGTGCACACAGGTAGTTTAGCAGCAAGAAACTTCAAGAGGGGCAAAGTGATGATGAAGGGTTAGCACACTGCCCAAGGGACAACAGGCACTGACTGGAGTGGAGAGTGCTCACAGGCCCAGGGACATGGTCAGGGCCATTGCTCTGCAGGAGCCTTAGGTGAGGATGGGTCATTTGCTAGGGAAATAGTTTGGTGCTCTGGTTTCAGTTGCAGACAGCTTTCCCTTTCTCTACAGTGCATACAACTTCGACTTCATATGATGCATTTATTTTTATCATGTTCATACCTATTCATACATAGGCATACAATAATAAATAGGGCTTTCTTCCTGAAAGTTCATTTATACACTCAACAATATGCATGTACCCTAAAGCCCTTCAGGCTCCTTGGCCCCTACTGTTCTGATTCCTAAGCTATCTTAGAATTTATTTGAATGGGTGCTTATCGGAAACAATGGCTCCTAGGGGAGGAGAAAATGGTTCTGTTATGTGGTCCCAGGTGTACACGTAGCTGTAGCTCTGTGCAGGTGTGGTTCCAGGTTTCTAGGTTCATTGTATAAGAAAGGGTGTGCTTGCAGCTCAGGCCAAGCAATGTCCAGGGTGCCTGAACTACTCACTATGCCTGCCTGCCTGCCTGCTTCTGATCCTTATGTATGCTAATATCTTCTTCAGTTTCTTTCTCAAGTGTTTTAAATTTTTCACTTCCATGTTTAGGGTTATTGTTGTTGTTGTTTTTCGAGGCAGGGTCTCATTCTAGGTCAGGCTGACCTGGAATTCACTCTGTAGTCTCAGGGTGGCCTCGAATTGAACAGTGATCCTCTTACCTCTGCCTCCCAAGTGCTGGGATTAAGGCATGCTCCACACACCTGGAACCGTTGTTAGGTTCATTCTCAAGTTTTGTGTGTGTGTGTGTGTGTGTGTGTGTGTGTGTGTGTGTGTGCATCCATCCATTCATCTCTCTGTCTACCTCATCTATCTGTGGCAATTGTGAATGGGATTGTTTCCCTGGTTTCATCCTCAGCATGTTTGCTATTGTTTTTACATGGGTACCGGGGAATCAAACTAGGGCCAGCAGGCTTTGCAAGCAAACACCTTTCACCTCTGAGCCACCTCCACAGCCCATATTGGATGTTGGTATGTAGGAAGGATACTTAGTGTTTTTTTGTGCTAAACGTGAAAAATAATTCATGTATTTATTTGGGGGAGAGAGAGAGAATGAATGAATGAACAGAGCAAGCCAGAAACTCGAGGTCATCAGGCATTACAAGCAAGCATCTTTGACCACTGAGAAATCTCCAGCCCTTTTAAAAACTTTTCATTGAGGTTGTATCAATGGCTTAGCAATTAAGATGCTTGCCTGTGAAGCCTAAGGACCCAACTTCGATTCTCCAGGACGCATGTAAGCCAAATTCACAAGGTGGTGCATGTGTCTGGAGTTTGTTTGCAGTGGCTGAGGCCCTGGCTTGCCCATTCTTTCTCTCTGTCTCCCAATTTCTCTTAAAGAACTGCATAAAAATTTTAAGTAGCTTTGTTGACAGTTTCCATAAATGACGACAATATACCATGATCATAACCCTCTCCCACCACCCTCCCTACCCCACCACGATCCTCCTCCATTGAATTTCTTCCTTCTAACTAGTTTCTCTTCAATGTTCATGTCTTCATGTTTTTCCCTCCTATCATGATGGCCTTGTGTAGGTAACATTAGCCACCTTAAAAATTATGAATATCCTAGACACTTAGTGTGATAATTTTTTAGCTTAATTTTATTTATCAGCAACTTTTGTACATGTGTATAATATATTTTGACCATAATCATCTCCCATTACCTTATTTTCTTTGTCCCACTGAACTCTTCCTCCTTCCAACCTAGTAGTCCCTCTTCTACATGGATGTCTTTGCGACTGTGTGTGACTATGTGTGTGAATGTTCGAGTTACACAGTGTAATGAGGGTTGCTTACACAAGCATGGTGGTGTTTATTTTATAGAGTTCATGCAACCTTCCACTGTCTGCACCATTGAATAAAATGTCTCCCCCTTCCCCAGCAGCCACTATGTTTTAAAATATTAGTCTCTTTTATTTCTTATCATAGCCCATTTTTAATTGGGTAATTTGTCTTTTTTTTTTATCAATATATATTTTTTATTTATATTATTCTGATTTTACATTCATAGTATTGGTTCCATTGTCCTCCTCCCCTTCCTCCCACTTTCAAAGGGGCCCTCATCAATGGGGAATGTTTATCATGCATTGTGAGTTTGCTCAAGAGTTCTGTGGATAGGCCCCAGTCTCTGTGCATAATGCCCCAACTTGTGACTCTAACAATCTTTTCCGCCCCTCTTCCGCGAGTTTCCTGAGCCACATTGGGGTCATTTTAGTTCTGCTTCCTTGATGAGGTTTTGGGAGCCTCTGTGTCTCTGGATATCTGGCTAATGACTGGAGTTGGATGTTCTCTGTATTTATCTCCTTCAGCCTTTTTCTGGTGTTGTGATTGCCTTGAGCGCTGTATTCTTGCCCTTTCCCTGCGTTTTTCTATGGTTTCAGCTGGTGAGGTGTGGTTAGCTGATCCTCCCTTCAGGTTCATTGTCCACCTGAAAAGAGATAAGCAAATTCTCCAACGGAGAGAAGTTAGTACTAGATAGAAGGGATAACCATATATATTTTGGAGGGAACTTTATATGCATTGGCTCTCTTCTAGCCCACATTTGTGGACTAGATCTTGGAGACTGAGCTCATTTTTTGTACATGGCTTTGACTTATTTCCCAGTTCCAGCAATGAGTTCCACTCCACTGAGTGGATCTATTAGCCAAATCAAGAACAGTTGGTTACCCCCATGGCTGTTTGCCACTACTGCACTTGTATGAGCATTACGTCAGATGGTTTCCTGCTGGGTATGGTCTGGGAAGATGGGTTAATTCTCGTGTATAGTTCCAAGAGTGTAGTCTGGCATAGTGCAGAAACACATTGGCAGAATTGTGAAGTGCCTGGTCACATCACATCACATCCCATCAGCAAGCAGAGAGGGGACAGGAAGCGAAGCTGAGCTGTAAGACCTCAAGCCTATCCTCTAAAGACTGACCTCTTGTCCCTTCTCCTGAAGGCTCCACGGCCCTCCAGTACACCCCAACATTTGAAACATTCAGACAGCAGCATGACCCTTATAACTTAACCAACTATCAGACTAAACCTAAGCCTGTCTGGGGCCCAAAGAAATGCTATAGTCAAATGATAAATGATAGGCTTTGCAATGGCACTGCCCGTGCTTGAGATTCTGCTTTGCCAGAGCTGTGTGATCTCGAGCAATTTATTATTTTTTTTGTTGTTTTTCAAAATAGGGTCTTGCTCTAGTCCAGGCTGGCCTGGAATTCACTAGGTAGTGTCAGGGTGGCTTCGAACTCATGACAATCCTCCTACCTCTGCCTCCCAAGTGTATAGATTAAAGGCGTGTGCCACCACGCCTGGATCAGCAAGTTATTTTTGTTTTTATACCTCAACTTCTCTCATTGATGTGTTATGACCAGTAAATGGACTTTTTTTCATATATCGAGTAATTTGTGTTCAAGTCTTCTAATTCTTTATATTTTTATTGACACCTTCTATACAAACATAGAAAAAACATATGATATTTCCCTCATTTCCCCCCCATTCCACTTTAGATTACCAATATCCATCATATCCGCTCCCTTTCTCAATTAGTCTTTCTTTTAATTTGATGTCATCATCTTTTTCTTTTATTTTGAGGTTCTTGTGAAGGTATTGCTAGGCACCGCGAGGTCATGGACATCGAGGCCAATTTCTGTCTAGGTGGTTGCATTGTAAGAAGTCATACCATTCCTTTGGTCTTCCATTCTATATGCCCCCTCTTCTGCAATGGTCCCTGAGCCTTGGAGGGAGTGCCAGAGGTTTTTCAGTGCTGGGCCCTCCTCTAACCCTTCTTCTCAGCACTATGTTGTCTTTTGGGTCATCCCAGTGGTCATCGCCATCTGAAAAGAGAATCTTTTCTAACCAGAAGTTAGAGTAACATTAATATGTGAACATGAACATTAAGTGTAGTGCCCCCAGGGCAGCTTGTTGGGAAAATGTATACATTTAGTCAGACAAGAGCAGGCTTTATACCCCTAAGGCTCATGACCTCACCTGCCATAGACATTTGCTTAGGTTCTTCAGTACCAGGTATGTATTCCCTCCCGTAGAGAGGGCCTTCAGTCCAACTATGGAGCAGCTGGTTACCCCAAGATTAGACATGCTACTACTGAACCCGTTCAGGCATTGGGCCTGTATAGCCAAACTTGAATATTCAGTGTCCACTGTTCTCACTGCTGATGACTTCTGTCTCCCATACGGCTGCATGCAGTGCAGCTTTTTCCAGCTTTCAGTTGGCTGGTCTACATGGTGAAGATTTTCTGCTCGGTTACAGCTTGCTTTCTCAGTGACCTTGCCTCTCAGGCAAGAGATGTCTTCAGCAATAGGGTCATACTATGTGTTTCTCAAGGGAAACCAAGGGCTTTGGCAAAAGCCTTTAATGTTTTGGAGGCTACTGAGACCTCCTTGGCCTACAACTCACTGGAAGGTATCCCATCCCAGGCACTGAAAATTTTCTAGTGACAGTCTACAACTTATAGATGTGCCATTCTTCAAAAAAGTAGGTTTACATAAGTCTTATTCACAATATCTTGAATTTAAATCTACCCTCCCCCTGCCCTTCTTTTATGCATTCTCTTCCCATGGCCTCACTTAGGCCATTCCCCTCCCTATAATCTGTTATTCTACTTACATATGTGCAATACCATACACGTAAGTCCTTCACTTTCCTCCCTCACTTATAGCCTTTTACCAGCTTACTGGTTTCTACTACCTAATTTTGGTTCCAGTTCAAACACAAGTCTATACATTTGTAGCTAGGATCCACATATGAGAGAGAACATGTGATGTTTGGCTTTCTGAGCCTGGGTTACCTCACTTAGTATAACCCTTTCCAGATCCATCCATTTCCATGCAAATTTCATAATTTCATTTTTCTTTACCGCTGAATAGAACTCCATTGTGTAAATGTACCACATCTTTATTACCCATTCATCTGTGGAGGGACATCTAGGCTGATTCCATTTCATAGCTATTGTGAATAGAGCAGCAATTAACATGGTTGTGCAAGTATCTCTAAGGTAGTGAGAAGAGTCCTCTGGATATATGCCTAGGAGTACTATACCTGGATCATATGGTAAATCTATTTCTAGCTGTTTCAAGAACCTCCACACTGATTTCCACAATGGCTGGACCAGATTACATTCCAACCAACAGTGTAGAAGTGTTCTTCTTTTTCCACATCCACGCCTACACTTATTTTCATTTGTTTTCTTGATTGTAGCCATTCTGACAGGGGTGAAATGGAATCTCAAAGTGGGTTTAATTTGCATTTCCCTGATGGCTAAGGATGTGGAACACTTTTTTAGATGTTTATATGCCATCTGTATTTCATCTTCTGTGAATTCTCTATTTAGTTCCATAGCCCATTTTTTAACTGGGTTGTATGAATTCTTATTATTCTGTTTTTTGAGTTCTTTGTATATTGTGGATAATAATCCTCTGTCAGATGTATATCTGGCAAAGATTTTCTCCCATTCTGTAGGTTGTCTTTTTGCTCTATTCACAGTGTCCTTCACTGTACAATAGCTTTGTAATTTCATAAGGTCCCATTGGTTGATTAGTGGTTTTACTCTCTGAGCAATTGGGATTATATTCAGAAAATCCTTGCCTATGCCAATATGTTAAAGGGTTTCCCCTACCTTTTCCTCTAGCATTTTCAGTTTCAGGTCTGATATTAATGTCCCTGATCCATTTGGACTTGACTCTTGTATATGGAGAGAGACAAGATCTATGTTTATCCTTTTACATACAGATGTCCAGTTTCCCCAGCACCACTTGTTAAAGAGGCTATCTTTTCTCCAATGAATATTATTGAAATTTTTGACAAAAATAAGGTTGCTGTAGCTGCCTGGATTAATATTTGGGTCTTCTGTTCTGTTCCCTTGATCTTCCTGTCTGTCCTTGTGCCAGTACCATGCTGTTTTTGTTACTATTGCTTTGTAATATAACTTAAAATCATGTATGGTTATACCACCAGCCTAATTTTGTTGCGCAACATTGTTTTGGATATTCGAGGTTTTTTGTGTTTCCAGATGAATTTTAGGATTGTTTTCTCTGTTTCTGTGAAGAATGATATTGGGTTTTAATGGGGATCACATTAAATGTGTAGATTGCTTTTGGTAAGATTGACATTTTCACAATATTGATTCTTCCAATCCAGGAGCATGGGATGTCTTTCCATTTCCTTGTGTCTTCAGCAATTGGTCACTCGAGTTTTTTAAAGTTCTCATTGTAGATATCCTTCACTTCCTTGTTTACGTTTATTCCAAGATATTTTATTTTTTTGAGGAAATTGTGAATGGGAGAGATTCCCTAATTTCATCCTCTACACATTTATTGTTAGTGTATAGAAAAGCTACTGATTTCTGTGCGTTCATTTTGTATACTGCTATATTGCAAAAAGTGTTTATTAGCTTGAACAGTTTACAGGTAGAGTCTTTAGGGTCTCTTATGTACAGAATCATATTGTCTGCAAATAATGATAGTTTGATTTCTTCCCTTCCGATTTGTGTCCCTTTTATGAGTGTCTCTTGCCTTATTCCTATGGCTAAGACTTCCAGGACTATATTAAATAGTAGTGGGGAAAGTGGACACTCTTGTCTTGTTCCTGAATTTAGAGGAAAAGCTTCAAGTTTTTCCCATTTAGTATTATGTTGGCTGTAGGTTTGTCATAAATAGCATTTATTATGTTGAGATATGTTCCTTCTATTCCCGGTTTCTGTAGTACTTTCACCATGAAGGGGTGTTGGATTTTGTCAAATGCCTATTCTGTATCTTTTGAGATGACCATGTGATTTTTGTCCTTCAGACCATTTATATGGTGTATAACATTTATGGATTTGCGTATGATGAACCATCCCTGCATCTCTGGGATAAAGCCTACTTGGTCAGGGTGAATAACCTTTCTGATATATTCTTGTACTCTGTTTGCTAGTATTTTGTTGAGAATTTTTGCATCTATGTTCATGAGGGAGATTGGTCTGTAATTTTCTGTTTTTGATCTGTCTTTGTCCGATTTCGGTATCAAGGTGATATTGGCTTCATAGAAGGATTTTGGTAGAATTCCTTCCTTTTCTTTTTCATGGAAAAGTTTGATAAGCATTGGTGTTAGATGTTCCAGGAATGTCTGGTACAATTCAGCAGTGAATCCATCTTGGCCTGGGCTTTTTTTAGTTGGTAGACTTTTTATAATTGCTTGGATCTTTGTGGTTGTTATAGGCCTATTTAAATGGTTTATGTAATCTTGATTTAATTTTGGTAGGTCATATGAATCAAGGAAATCATCCATTTCTTTCAGGTTTTCAAACTTAGGGGCATATATATTCTTAAAGTATGTCCGTATGATTTTCTGAATTTCTTTGGTGTCTGTTGTGATATTGCCTTTTTCATCTCTAATTTTATCAATTTTTGTCTCTTCTCTCTTTATTTTGGTCAGTTTTGCTAAGGGTTTGTCAATCTGGTCATCCTTTCAAAGAACCAACTCTTTGTTTCATTGATGTTTTTTATTTTTATTTTTTGCTTTTCATTTCATTAATTTCTGCCCTAAACTTTATTATGGCCCATGTACTGATTTTTGGTTCTAATGTAGTTTCATTAGACAAGAGAGATCTTCATTGCCGAACACTGTAGTTTGCTAACTAAGCTTGTTGAACAATTTGAATGAGTTGCTTCCATACGAGCAGGATTGATCACAGAAGGATTAAACTTTCCTCATTTGTACAATCTATAAGGATGTACAACTTAGTAACTTTATTTCATTTCTAAATTATTTCATTAGAAAAGAATCATCTTCATTGCCAACCACTGTACTTTGTGAAATAACCTTCTTCTGCTCTTTGAATGAGTTGCTTTCCTACGAACACAGTTGATCACAGTAAGTTCAAATTTTCACCATTTGTACAATCTGACATGATGAACAACTTAGTAGCTTAGTTTCATTTCTAATGTAGTTTTGTTAGAAAAGAAAGATCTTCATTCCTGAAACCTGTACTGTGTTAACTTGGCTTGTTCCGCTCTTTGAATGATTTGCTTTCATACAAAGAGTGTTGATCACAGCAGTATCAAACGTTCCTCATTTGGACAATCTAACTAGATATACAACTTAGTAAGTTTATTTCATTTCTAAAATCATTTCGTTAGAAAAGAAAGATCTTCATTGCTGCACTGCACTGTGTGAAATAAGCTTGTTCAGCTCTTTGAATGAGTGGTTTTCATAGGAAGATGGTTGATCACAGAAGTTCAAACTTGCACCAATTTTACAATCTAACAAAATGTACAATTATAACTTGGTTTCATTTCTAATGTAGTTTTGTTAGAAAAGAAAGATCTTCATTCCAGAACCCAGTATTGTGTTAGCTCGGCTTATTCAGCTTATTAACTTAGTTTCTTTTCTAATGTAGTTTTGTTAGGAAAGAACGATCTTCATTGCCGAACACTGTACTGTGGTAAACTTATTTAGCTCCTTGAATGAGTTGCTTTCCTACGAACAGGATTGTTCACAGCAATATCAAACATTCCTGGTTTGGACAAACTAAAAGGATGTACAATTAATAATTTCATTTCATTTCTAATGTAGTTTCTATAGAAAAGAAAGATCTTCATTTCTGAACACTGTAGTGTGTTAGATAAGCTTATTCAGCTCTTTGAATGAGTTGCTTTCCTACGAACAGGATTGATCACAACAAGATTAAACTTTCCTCGTTTGTACAATCTAAAAGGATTTATAACTTTGTAACTTCATTTAATTTCTAATGCAGTTTCGTTAGGAAAGAAAGATCTTCCTTTCCAAACACTGTAATGTGTTAGATAAGCTTGTTCACCTCTTTGAATGAGTTGCTTTCATACAAACAGGATTGATCACAGCAAGATCAAACTTTCCTCGTTTGTAAAATAACAGAAGTTGTACAACATAATAACTTCGTTTCATTTCTAATGTAGTTTTGTTAGGAAGGAAAGATCTTCATTGACGAACACTACTGTGCTAACTAAGGTTGTTGAGCAATTTGAATGAGTTGCTTTCATATGAACAGGATAGATTACAACAGGATCAAACTTTCCTCATTTGTATAATCTATAAGGATGTACAACTTAGTAACTTTATTTCATTCCTAAATTAGTTTCATTAGAAAAGAATTGTCTTCATTGTCAAACACTGTACTGTGTTAGATAAGCTTGTTCAGCTCTTTGAAAGAGTTGCTTTCGTAAGCACAGGATTTATAACAGCAAGATCAAACTTTCCTCAATTGTACAATGTAACACGATGTACAACTTAGTAACATCTTTTCATTTCCAATGTAGTTTCATTAGAAAATAAAGATCTTCATTTCTGAACACTGTACTGTGCTAACTAAACTTGTTGAGCTCCTTGAATAAGTTGCTTTTATTCGAACAGGATTGATCACAGCAAGATTAAACTTTCCTCATTTGTAAAACCTAAAAGGATGTACAACTTAGTAACTTCGTTTCATTTCTAATGTTGTTTTTTAGAAAGGAAATATCTTCATTTCGGAACACTGTCCTGTTTTAGATAAGCTTGTTCATCTCTTTCAATGAGTTGCTTTCATACAAACAGGATTGATCACAGCAAGACCAAACTTTCCTCATTTGTACAATCTATCAAGATGCACAACTTAGTAATGTAGTTTCATTTCTAAAGTAGTTCGGTTAGAAATAAAAGATATTCGTTGCTGAACACTGTGTTGTGTGAAATAAGCTCATTCTGCTGTTAGAATGAGTTGCTTTCTTACAAAGATGGTTGATCACAGCAAGTTCACACTTTCACCCTTTTTTTAAATTTATTTTTTTATTTTTTAAATATATATTTATAATTTATATTATTCTGATTTTACATTCATAGTATTGGTTCCATTGTCCTCCTCCCTTTCCTCCCACTTAAAAAGGGACACTCATCAATGGGGAATATGGGTCGTGCATTGTGAAGTTAGTCAAGAGTTCTGGGGGGTAGGCAATGACTTCTATTCCACTGAGTGGATCTCTTAGCCAAATCAAGAGCAGCTGGTTATCCACCATTGCTGTTTGCCACTACTACACTTGTATGAGCATTACTTCAAGTTGTTTCCTGCTGGGTATCTTAGACCGCAAGTTGTTTGGACCAATGTCGGACATTTTCCCACAATTGCTCGTGTAGCACCCTCTGGTACTAGACTAACTAACTGTTTGGGGACTGACATTCTTCCAGATTCTGGCCAGGTCTCTCTGTGTTTGGTCTCACACACGTATGCTAGCTTCGACAGTAGGGACTTACCATTAACATTTGGTGGGTCACCAAGAACTCTGACAGAAGTCTGTCTTTTTTTTGGGGGAACCTTGTAGGTGTCTCGGATCAAGACCTCATTGTGGAGTTTAACCCTGTGCTGGCGCTGGGAATTTTAAGTCTGCACCTAGAAAGGTGAGGGAAGAAAAAGATAGATAACATTATAGAGGAAGTGAGTATAGAGAGGAGAGGTAAGAAGAGAGAGTGAGTGAGAGGGAGTGAGAGAGAGAGAAGCAGGACAAGATTAGGGTTAGCCTTCATGATGCTCTGTCCAGATTCCTGTTTTTTGGGTGTTCCCTCTGCGGGCCTGCTGAAGGATCAATGTTTTAGCCTGTTGTTCAGAGTAAAGGGTTTTATAGCATATTATCTTTTTGGGTCCCAATTGTATCCCTGCCCCTTGTCCTTACCCCCACCCTCTCGTTCCCTCCCACCCTTACCTTCCCCCCATCCCACCCTCCCTCTCGTCTGATACTCAGAGTGTTTGTTAGGTTTGGCTGCATGTTATGTAGATTCACATTAGGAGCGACAGATAAACAAGACCATGCGATGATTATCTTTTTGTTCTTGGGTGAGATCACTGAGGATGATCTGTTCCATGTTTGACCATTTTTTTTCAAATTTCCTTATTTCATCTTTCCTTACTGCTACATAGAATTGCATAGTGTAGATATACCACATCTTTGTTATCCATTCATCTAGTGATGGACACCTGGGTTGATTCCAGCTTTGTGCTATTATGAATTGAGCAGCTATAAACATGGTTGAGCAAATGTCTCTGGTCTGAAGTTTAGAGCCTTTAGGGTAAATGCCTAATAAGGGAATAACTGGATCCATTGGTAGGTCTATGGTCATCTTTTTCAGGAGTCTCCATATAGCTGTCCTTGATGGTTGAACCATTTTACATTCCCACCAGCAGTGAAAACTTGTTCCTATTTCTCCACAGCCTCACCAACATTTGTTTTCATTGTTTTTTTTTTTTTTTTTTGATGTTAGCCATCCTTACTGGGGTAAGGTGGAATCTCATAGTTGTTTTAATTTGCATTTCCCTGATGATTAGGGATGTTGAACATTTTCTTAAATGTGCGTTTGCTATTTGTATTTCTTCCTCTGAGAACTGCCTGTGCAGTTCTCTGCCCCGCTTTGTGAGTGGGTTATTTGGTGGTTTATTGTTTAGGTTTTGGAGTTCTTTGTAGATTCTAGAAATCAGGCCTCTGTCAGTTGTATAGCTGGTGAAAATATTCTCCCATTCTGTGGGTAATCTGCTGGCTTTGGTTATAGTATGTTTGTCAGTGAAAAAGCTTTTCAGCTTCATGAGATCCCAATGCTTGAGTGATTGTTTAGTTTCCTGAGCTGCTGTGGTTTTGTTCAGGAAATCTTTTCCCACTCCTATGTTGCAGAAAGTTCCTCCTAATTTTTCTTCCAGTAGATGCAGTGTTTCTGGTTTTATGTTAAGCACTTTGATCCATTTGGACTTAATATTTGTGCATGGAGTGATGTGTAGGTCGAGTTTCATTTTCCTACATATGGTTGTCCAGTTTGTCTAGCACCATTTGTTGAAGATGCTGTCTTTTCTCCATTCTGCGTTGGAATGGCCTTTGTCAAATATCAAGTAGTTGGAGTTATTTGACCCGAAATCTGGGTCTTCAATTCTGTTCCACTGGTCTATATTCCTGTTTTTATGCCAGTACGATGTTGTTTTTATTACAATGGCTTTGTAGTATAGCTTTAGATCAGGTATGGTGATGCCTCCAGATTTTTTTTTTTTTTTTTTTTTGCTCAGGATGAGCTTGGGTATCCGAGGCCTTCTGCCTTTCCATATAAATTTTGAGATAGTTTTTTCTATCTCATTGAAGAAGGAAGTTGGGATTTTTATCGGCATTGCATTGAATCTATAGAGTGCTTTTGGTAAGATTGCCATTTTCACAATGTTAATTCTACCAATCCAGGAGCATGGGAGGTCTTTCCATTTTGTAGGACCTCCTCAATTTCTTTTTTGAGAGTTTTTATGTTTTCATTGTATAGATCATTCACTTCCTTAGTCAATGTTATTCCAAGGTATTTTATTTTCTTTGTTGCAATTGAAAATGGGACGATGTTAGTTATTTCTTTTTCTGTCTCTTTGTCCTTTGCATACAGAAAGGCTATTGATTTCTGTGCATTGATTTTATATCCTGCCACTTTGCTGAAGGCGCTAATCACCTTTTAGAGTTTTGAGATGTAAGTTCTCAGGTCACTTATGTGTAGAATCATGTCATCTGCAAATAGGGCTAGCTTAACTTCTTCCTTTCCAATTTGAATACCTTTGATTTCTTTCTCCTGTCTTATTGCTTGAGCTAATACTTCTAGCAGTATGTTGAAGAGCAGAGGTGAGAGTGGACACCCATGTCTTCTTCCTGACCTCAATGGGAATTCCTTCAGTCTCTCCCCATTGAGAATTACTTGGGCTTTAGGTGCTTTATATAGAGCCTTTATTATGTTGAGATATGGGCCGTCTATGCCTATTCTCTCCAGTGTTTTGATCATAAAGTGATGTTGTATTTTTTCAAAGGCCTTCTCTGAATCTATCGAGATGATCATGTGGTTTTTGTGTTTTAGCTTGTTTATATGGTGTATTACACTGTTATATTTCCGTATGTTGAACCATCCCTGCGTTCCAGGGATGAAGCCTACTTGATCAAGGTGGATAATGCTTTTGATGTACTGTTGAATTTGGTTTGCAAGAATTTTGTTCAGGATCCTTGCGTCTATGTTCATCAGAGAAATGGGCCTATAATTTTCCTTTCTTGTGGCATCTCTGCCTGGTTTTGGAATTAGGGTGATTCTAGCTTTGTAAAAGGAGTTGAAGATCTCTCCCTGTTCTCCAATTTTGTGGCACAGTTTGAGAAGAATTGGTTTCAGTTCTTCTATGAAGGTTTGGTAGAATTCCGCTGAGAAACCGTCTGGTCCTGGACTCTTCTTTTTGGGGAGGCGTTTTATTACCTCTTCAATCTCGAAGGGTGTGATGGGTCTGTTTAGGAAATTAATCTGCTCTGTTCTTAGCTTTGGTAGGTGGTATGTGTCTAGGAATTCATCCATTTCTTCCATATTCTCCTGTTTTATGGAGTAGAGGTTTTTGAAGTAAGTCGTAATAACTCTTCCTATTTCTCTCGTGTCTGTTGTGATCTCTTCTTTTTCATTTCTAATTTTGTTGATTTGAAGTGTTTCTTCTTTCCACTTGATCAAATTGGCCAGGGGAGTATCAGTCTTGTTAATTTTTTCAAAGAACCAGCTCTTTGTTTCATCAATTTTCTTAATTGTCCTCTTAGTTTCCAATTCATTAATTTCTCCTCTGATCTTAATTATTTCTTTCTGTCTGGAGTTTTTTGGGTTGGCTTCTTCTACCTTTTCTAATGCCTTTAGATGGATGGTTAGGTTATTAATTTGGGATCTCTCTGTTTTTGTTATGAAGGCATTTAGTGCTATGATTTTTCCCCTAAGGACTGCCTTCATTGTGTCCCATAAGTTTTGGTATGATGTGTTCTCATTGTCATTGAATTCTAGAAATTTTACAATTTCATTCTTTATTTCATCCACAAGCCATTTATTGTTTAAAGGTGTGTTGTTCAATTTCCAGGAGGTAGAGGGATTCCTGATGTACTTTTTGTTGTTGATTTCTAGCATTACCGCATTGTGGTCTGATATAATGCAGGAAATTGCATCAATTTTCTTGAAAATATGGAGGCAGGCTTTGTGGCCCAGTGCATGATCTATTTTAGAGAAGGTTCCATGGGCTGCTGAGAAGAATGTGTAATCTGTAGATTTTGGGTGGAATGTTCTTTATATGTCTGTTAGGTCTAGTTTTTCTATGGTGTTGTGGAGGTCTCTAACTTCCCTATTAATTTTCTGTTTGGACGATCTATCCATTGTTGATAATGGAGTATTAAAGTCCCCGACTATGATGGTATTGGTGTTTATTTCTGTTTTGTTGCCAAGTAGATTTTGCTTTATGAATTGTGGTGCACCTGTGTTTGGTGCATAAATATTGATGATTGTGTTATCCTCTTGTTGGATTGTTCCCTTGATAATAAGTGGCCTTCATTGTCTTTTTTAGTTACTTTTGGTTTGAAGTCTATTTTATCAGATATAAGTATAGCTACACCTGCGCTTTGCTTGTTTGTGTTTGCTTGGAAAATCATTTTCCACCATTTCACCCTGAGGATGTGTCTGTCTTTAGTAGTGAGGTGGGTTTCTTGAAGACAGCAGATAGAGGGGTCCAGTTATCTGATCCACCCTGTTAGCTTATGTCTTTTGATGGGTGAATTAATGCCATTAATATTCAGAGATATAACTTTGAGGTTTGATTTAATACCTGGATATTGTGGTGGGTTTTGGTCTTTGTGGGGTTTTTTTGGTTGTTGTTGTTAATGTGGAGTATTTCTTGAGGGCTCTTGAAGTTTGGTGGAAGTGTGTGGAGGAAGGAAGTACTTTCTGTAGATTTGGCTTTGTCAAACACTGTATAAAGATAAGTTTTTTTTTAGTAGTTTAGTGTCTTAAAAATGAAAGATACTTTTCATTGTCAAAAAGTTGACTGGAGTTTGCAGTGTTTGTCCAGGCCCTTTGGCTTTTGGGTTCTTACAACCAGGATTGTTCCCATAGCAAGATCAAACACCTCATTTGTTTAATTTGAAAGAGAATTTCTCCTTTGTAAGTCTGTTTTAAGTGGTTTCTTTTCTAATGTAGTTGTTTTAGAAAGTTAAGATCTTCATTTTGTTGAACAGTGTGGTCTGTGTTATTTAAGACTTGATAATGTTTCTTTGAATGACTTGCTTTCTTATGAACATGGTTAATCATGAAGACTATTTCAAACTGTCTTCAGTTTTGAGTTTCTACCTAACTGATGAACAACTTTCTAACATGGTTTTCATTTATTTGGTTCATATTTTTCATTTTTAAAGAACGATCTTCATTCCCAAACCCTGTCATTTGATTTTTTAAATGTCTTGAGTTCAGCTGCATTTTGAATGTCTTTGCATTTGTCAAACAGTGTTTATCACAACAAGATGTTTGATTCGGCTGATGGTGGTTGAGTTTGCATTGTGTAAAATATAACAAGATGTACGTTGGCTTTTGTTAGTAACTTGGCCAGGGTTTTCATTTTCATCTTAATGTTCTGTTTTCTATCTTTATTTGAAACATCAAAGACTGGATGTCTTTTGATTTGAGTACTGGTTTGTACTTTGTAGTTTAATCAATGATTCAGGTACCTTGTGCTAATTAGCCTGCTGTCCTGGGGTGGGGTGTGGTGCAGTTGTTGTAGTTTGAATCTTAAATGTTCAAGATGGGGGACCACAATTTATGATCTGCCCTGGGAGGGGGAGTGATGGTAAGTGGCTGCTGATGGGGCTTAAAGGCTAGGGGGCAGCTGGCCAATGATGGGGATGTAGCCTTTTGATGGCAGCAGGATCAGTCACTTTGGCAGGGTCTGCTCATTTCCGCAATCTCAACAGGGGATGGCCCGGTCAACTTAGTGTGGTGATGGTTTCGAGAGTCATTTCTAATGGTAGTTTCATGAAATGAACGATCTTCATTCCTCCCAAACACCTTTTGGCTGTGTGAAATCTTGTTCTGTGGTGGCTGGTTCTTTTGAATGAGTGGCTTCATGAAGGCAGTTTGATCAGGAGCAAGTTCATGGAACTTTCTGGGGACCAGTGGTTGTTTCATGCTAACAAGATGTCCCTTCACTTAATAACTTGGCCCCTTTCATTTGGAATCAGTGGATTCTATTTAGTTCATTTTAAAGTGTCTTTAAAGAAAGATCTTCATTGCCAAACACTGTACTGTACTAAGTTTGTTGAGCTCCTTGAATGAGTTCTTTCCTACAAACAGGATTGATCATTGCAAGAACAAACTTTCCTCGTTTGTACAATCAAAAGGATGTACAATTAGTAACATCATTTCATTTCTAATGTAGTTTCATTATAAAGGAAAGATCTTCATTCTGAACACTGTACTCTGTTAGATTGTTGTTCAGCTCTTTGAATGAGTTGCTTTCATTGAACAGGATTGATCACAACAAGATCAACTTTTCCTCATTTGTAAAATCTAACAAGGTGTACAACTTAGTAACTTGGTTTCCTTTTAATTTCTAATTTAGTTTTGTCATAAAAGAAAGATCATCATTGCTGAACACTGTACTCAGGAATGTGCCAGTGAATGTAGTGAGGGTTGGGTTCTGCAGTCTTTCACTCCAATGCAGGGTCTGCAGTGGTCCTTCAGTTCGCGCCAGGCTAGCGGCTAATGGCGGTCTTCCGGTTGCAGGGTCCACGGCGTCCCGGGTCAGGTGCAAGCTTCTAATGGTGGGCTTCTGCCAGTCACTTGGACTTTGGTCCAGGGTCAGGTCTAACAAGGTTATAGCAGCTAGTGGCCGCCCTTATGGGTCACCCCAGCACCAAGGACCTAACCTGCCATGGCCCCTATTAGAGCATGGGAATTTGGTTTCATTTCTATATTTTTTAGTTATGGAAAGAAAGATCTTCCCCTAACCTGTGTTTATTTCTTTTTGAGCTCCTGGATTTGCTTTCTTTGATGGGCCAGCAAACCCAGCAAGAAATCTTTTCAATTTTTAAATATCTCTTGTTTCATTTCATTTCTAATGTAGTTTCTTTAGAAAGGAAAGATCTTAGGCTAATGCCATCTTGACAGCTCTTTGAATGAGTTGCTTTATATGACCAGGATTGATCACAGCAAGATCAATCTTTCATCCTTTGTACAATCTAATAAGATGTACAACTTAGTAACTTGGTTTCATTTCTGATGTAGTTTCTTTAGGAAGGAAAGATCTTCATTGCCAAACGTTCACCCGTGTTAAGCTTGTTGAGCTTTTTGAATGTGTTGCTTTTCTACAAACAGGATTTATCACAGCAATATCAAACTTTCCTCGTTTGTACAATCTTTTATGGTGTACACCTTAGTAACTTTTTTCATTTCTAATGTAGTTTGCGTTAGAAAGGAAAGATCTTCATTGTGAACAGTGTACTGTGTTATCTAAGCTTGTTCAGCTCTTTGAATGAGTTGCTTTCTTAGAGGTCTTGTTGATCACAGCAAGTTCAAACTTTCACCGTTTGTAAAATCTTCAAGACATACAACTTACTAACTTGGTTTCATTTCTTATGTAGTTTCATTAGAAAAGAAAGATCTTCATTCCTGAACACTGCACTGTGTTAACTGGACTTGTTGAGCTCTTTGAATGAGTTGCTTTCCTACAAACAGGATTGATCAAGCAAGATCAAACTTTCCTCATTTGTACAATATAACAAGATGTACAACTCAGTAACTTGGTTTCATTTCTAATGTAGTTTTGTTAGAAAAGAAAGATCTTCATTGCTGAACACTGTACTGTGTTAACTAAGCTTGTTGAGCTCTTTGAATGAGTTGCTTTCTAAGTAAGAGGGTTGATCACAGCAAGTTCATACTTTCCTCCTTTGTACAATCTAACAAGATGTACAACTTAGTAACTTGGTTTCATTTCTAATGTAGTTTCATTAGAAAAGAATGATCTTCATTCCCAAACACTGTACTGTGTTAAATGTCTTGTTCAGCTCTTTGAATGAGAGGTTGCATTTTGATCAGAGCAAAACAGTGTTTATCACAACAACAAGTGTACAACTTAGTAACTTGGTTTCATTTGTGCAATAGAATAACAAGATGTACAACTTAGTAACTTGGTTTCATTTCTAATGTAGTTTTGTTTAGAAAAAAGAAAGATCTTCATTGCCAAACACTGTACTGTCATTTCTAAGTTTTTTGTGGAGATCTTCTGAACACTTAAATGAGTTGCTTTGAATGAGTTGAACAGGATTGATCACAGCAAGATCAAACTTTCCTCGTTTGTACAATCTAAAAGGATGTACAACTCTGTAACTTCGTTTCATTTCTAATGTAGTTTTGTTAGAAAGGAAAGATCTTCATTTCTGAACACTGTACTGTGTTAAATAAGTTTGTTCTGCTCTTTGAATGAGTTGCTTTCTTATGACCAGGATTGATCACAGCAAGTTCAAACTTTCACTCGTTTGTACAATCTAACAAGATGTACAACTTAGTAACTTGGTTTCATTTCTAATTTAGTTTTGTTAAGAAAAGAAAGATCTTCATTGCTGAACACTGTACTGTACTAAATTTGTTGAGCTCTTTGAATGAGTTTCTTTCCTACGAAGTGGGTGGAGCACAGGAAGACCAAACTTCCCTCTTTTGTACAATCTAACATGCTGTACAACTTAGCAACTTCATTTCATTTCTAATGTAGTTTGTTAGGAAAGAAAGATCTTCATTCCTGAACACTGTACTGTGTGAGATAAGCTTGTTCAGCTCTTTGAATGAGTTGCTTTCCTATGAAGAGGGTTGATCACAGCAAGATCAAACTTTCCTCGTTTGTACAATCTAATAAGATGTACAACTTAGTAACCTCGGTTCATTTCTAATGTAGTTTCATTAGAAAACTAATATCTTCTTTGCTGAACACTGTACTGTGTGAGATAAGCTTGTTCAGCTCTTTGAATGAGTTGCTTTTCATATGAACAGGATTGATCAGAAAAAGATCAAACTTTCCTCATTTGGACAATCTAACAAGATGTACAACTTAGTAACTTGGTTTCATTTCTAATGTTTTTTCATTAGAAAAGAAAGATCTTCATTGCCTAACTGTACTGTGTTAAATAAGCTTTTTCAGCTCTTTGAATGAGTTGCTTTCTTACAAATGCTGTTGATCACAGCAAGCTCAAATCTTTCACCATTTGTACAATCTAACAAGATGTACAACTTAGTAACTTGGTTTCATTTCTAATGTAGTTTCTTTAGAAAGAAAGATCTTTCATTCCCAAACATTGTACTGTGTGCTGAGCTTGTTCAGCTCTTTGAATGAGTTGCTTTTCATACAAACAGGATTGATCACAGCAAGATCAAACTTTCCTCATTTGTACAATCTGAAAGATGTACAACTTAGTAACTTGTTTCATTTCTAATGTAGTTTCATTAGAAAAGAAAGATCTTCATTTCCAAACACTGTATTCTGTTAACTAAGGTTGTTCAGCTCTTTGAATGAGTTGCTTTCATATGAACAGGATTGATCACAGCAAGATCAAACTTTCCTCATTTGTACAATCTAACAAGATGTACAACTTAGTAACTTGGTTTCATTTCTAATGTAGTTTCATTAGAAAAGAAAGATCTTCATTCCTGAAACACTGTACTGTGTTAAATAAGCTTGTTCTGCTCTTTGAATGATTTGCTTTCTTACAAATGCTGTTGATCACAGCAAGTTCAAACTTTCCTCATTTGTACAATCTATCAAGATGTACAACTTAGTAACTTGGTTTCATTTCTAAAATAGTTTCATTAGGAAAGAAAGATCTTCATTGCTGAACACTGTACTGTGTGGCTAAGCTTGTTCAGCTCCTTGAATGAGTTGCTTTCCTACGAAGAGGATTGATCACAGCAAGATCAAACTTTCCTGTTTGTAAAATCTAACAAGATGTACAACTTAGTAACTTCGTTTCATTTCTAATGTAGTTTTCTATGAAAGGAAAGATCTTCATTTCGAACACTGTACTGTGTTAGCTAAGCTTGTTCAGCTCTTTGAATGAGTTGCTTTCATACTAACAGGGTTGATCACAGCAAGATCAAACTTTCCTCATTTGTACAATCTATCAAGATGTACAACTTTGTAACTTTGTTTCATTTCTAATATAGTTTCATTAGAAATTAAAGATCTTCATTGCAGAACACTGTACTGTGTTGAAATAAGCTTGTTCTGCTCTTTGAATGAGTTGCTTTCTTATGAAGACGGTTGATCACAGCAAGTTCAAACTTTCACCATTTGTACAATCTATCAAGGTGTAAAACTTAGCATCTTGGTTTCATTTCTAATGTAGTTTCCTTAGGAAAGAAAGATCTTCATTTCTGAACACTGTACTGTGGTAAGATTGTTGAGCTCCTTGACTGAGTTGCTTTCCTACAAACATGATTAGTCACAGCAAGATGAAGCTCTCTTGTTTGAATCTGAAAGGATGTATAACTTTGTAACTTCACTTAATGTCTTATGTAGGAAGGTTAGGAAGGAAAGATCTTCATTTCCAAACACTGTACTGTGTTAGATAAGCTTGTTCACCTCTTTGAATGAGATGCTTTCATACAAACAGGGTTGATCACAGCAAGATCAAACTTTCCTCATTTGTACCATCTATCAAGATGTACAACTTTGTAACTTCATTTCATTTCTAATGATTTTTGTTAGAAAAGAAAGATGTTCATTTCCAAACACTGTACTGTGTTAGATAAGTTTGTTCAACTCTTTGAATGAGTTGCTTTGATATAACAGGATTGATCACAGCAAGATCAAACTTTCTTCATTTGTACAATCTATCAAGATGTACAACTTAGTAACTTTATTTCATTTCTAAATTAGTTTTCTTAGAAAAGAAAGATGTTCATTGCCGAACACTGTACTGTGCTAGATAAGCTTCTTTAAGCTCTTTGAATGAGTTGCTTTCATATGAACAGGATTGATCACAGCAAGATAAAATCTTTGCTCATTTGTACAATCTATAAGATGTACAACTTAGTAACTTTATTTCATTTCTAAATTAGTTTCATTAGAAAAAAAAGATCCTCATTTCATTCTGTACACTGTACTTGCTAGATAAGCTTCTTCAGCTCTTTGAATGAGTTGCTTTCGTATGAACAGGATTGATCACAGCAAGATCAAACTTTCCTCATTTGTACAATCTAAAAGGATGTACAACTATGTAACTTGGTTTCATTTCTAATGTAGTTTCTTTAGAAAGGAAAGATCTTCATTTCCGAACACTGTACTGTGTTAATTAAGGTTGTGCAGCTCTTTGTATGAGTTGCTTTCGCACGAACAGGATTGATCAAAGAAAGATCAATCTTTCCTCATTTGTACAATCTAACAAGATGTAAAAGTTAGTAACTTCATTTCATTTGGAATGTAGTTTCATTAGCAAAGAAACATCTTCATTGCCAAACACGGCACTGTATGAAATAAGCTCATTCTGCTCTTTGAGTTAGTTCTTTCATACAAGACGGTTGATCACAGCAAGTTCAAACTTTCACTGTTTGTACAGTCTAACAAGATGTACAACTTATTAACCTGGTTTCATTTGTAAAGTAGTTTAGTTAGGAAAGAAAGATCTTCATTCCCAAGCAGTGTACTGTGCTAAGCTTGTTGAGCTCCTTGAATGAGTTGCTTTCCTACAAACAGGATTGATCACAGCAAGTTCAAACTTTCACCGTTTGTTCAATCTAACACGGTGTACAACTTAGTAACTGGTTTCATTTCTAAAGTAGTTTCTTTAGAAAAGAAAGATCTTCATTCCTGAACCCTGTACTGTGTTAACTCGGCTTGTTCAGCTCTTTGAATGAGTTGCTTTTATACAAAGAGTTTTGATCACCACAAGATCAAACGTTCCTTGTTTTTAAAATATAACAAGATGTACAACTTAGTAACTTGGTTTCATTTCTAATGTAGTTTTGTTAGAAAAGAAAGATCTTCATTCCAAAACACTGTACTGTGCTAATTAAGGTTGTTGAGAATTTGAATGATTTGCTTTCATACGAACATTATTGATCACAGCAGGATCAAACTTTCCTCATTTGTCAATCTATAAGGATGTACAACTTAGTAAGTTCATTTCATTTCTGATATAGTTTCATTAGAAATGAATGATCTTCATTCCCAAACACTGTATTGTGTGAAATAAGCTTGTTCTGCTCTTTGGATGAGTGGCTTTCTTAGGAAGATGGTTGATCAAAGCAAGTTTAACCTTTCCCTGTTTGTAAAACCTAACAAGATGTACAATGTAGTAACTGGGTCTCATTTCTAATGTAGTTAGGAAAGAAAGATCTTCATTACCAAAGACAGTACTGTGCTAAGCTTGAGCTCCTTGAATGAGTTGCTTTCCTACGAACAGGATAGATCACAGCAAGATCAAACATTCCTCGTTTGTACAATCTCAAAGGATGTACAACTCTGTAACATCATTTCATTTCTAATGAAGTTTTGTTAGAAAGGAAAGATCTTCATTTCCGAACACTGTACTGAGTTAGATAAGCTTGTACAGCTCTTTGAATGAGTTGCTTTCGTACAAACAGGATGGATCACAGCAATATCAAACTTTCTTCATTTGTACAATCTAAAAGGATGTACAACTTAGTAACTTCTTTTCATTTTTTATGTAGTTTCCTTAGAAAGGAAAGATCTTCATTTGCGAACACTGTACTGTGTTAACTAGGCTTGTTCAGCTCTTTGAATGAGTTGCTTTCATACAAACAGGATTGATCACAGCAACATCAAACTTTCATCATTTGTACAATCTATAAAGATGTACAACTTATTAACTTCATTTCCTTTCTAATGTAGTTTCTTTAGAAATGAAAGATCTTCATTGCCAAACACTGTACTGTGGGAAATAAGCTTGTTCTTCTCTTTGAATGAGTTGCTTTCTTATGAAGACTGTGGATCACAAGTTCAAACTTTCACCGCTTGTACAATCTAACAAGGTGTACAAAGTAGTAACTTGGTTTCATTTTTAATGTAGTGTCATGAGAAAAGACAGATCTTAATTTCCGAACAGTGCAGTGTGCTAAGCTTGTTGATTTCCTTCAATGAATTACTCTCCTACGGATACAATTGATCAGAACAAGATCAAACTTTTCTCGTTTGTACAATATAGAAGGATGTACAACTCTGTAACTTCGTTTCATTTCTAATGTGGTTTCTTTAGAAAGGAAAGATCTTCATTTCCGAACACTGTACTGTAGTAGATGATCTTGTTCAACTCTTTGAATGAGTTGCTTTCGTATGAACAGCTGTTTAAATGAGTTGCTTTCATACGAACAGGATTGATCACAGCAAGATCAAACTTTCCTCATTTGTACAACCTATCAAGATGCACAACATACCAACTTAGTTTTTTTTCTAATGTAGGTTTTTTTAAAAAAATGTTTATTTACATCTTCAGTGAAGTAAGGATGGGCAAGTGCCCTGTTCCCTTACCCAAACCACGGCCTCATTTCTTTTTTAAAAAAAATAATAATTTTTTTATTGACAACTTCTATACTTACATACAAAAAGTACATGATATTTCCCTCCCCTCCCCCATTCCCCTTTAGAACTCCAATTTCCATCATATCCCCTCCCTCTCTCCATTAGTCTCTCTTTTAATTTGATGTCATCATCTTTTACTTCTATTATGAGCGTCTTGCAAAGGTATTGCTAGGCACTGCAAGGTCATGGATATCGAGGCCAATTTTTGTCTGGGCAGTTACATTATAAGGCGTCATACCCTTCCTTTGGCTCTTCCATTCTATCCGCACCCTCTTATGCAATGGGTCCTGAGCATTGGAGGGTGTGACAGAGATGTTTCAGTGTTCGGCACTCCTCCATCCCTTGTTCTCAGCACTACGTTGCCTTTTGGTCATCCCAGTGGTCATCACCATCTGAAAAGAGAAGCTTCTCTAACCAGAAGTGAGAGTAGCATTAATATATGAATATGAACATTAAGTGTAGTGCTTTCAGGGCACCTTGGTGGGAATAAAATATACATTTAGTCAGATAAGAGCAGGCTGTATACCCCTAAGTCTCATGACCTCCACTGCCATAGATTTTGCTTAGGTCTTTTCAGTACCAGGTATGTATTCCCTCCCGTAGAGAGGGCCTTCACTCCAATTATGGAGCAGTTGGTTACCCCAAGAGTAGACATGCCACTATTGCACCCGTTCAGTCATTGGGCCTGTATGGCCAAACTTGAATATTTAGTGTCCACTATTTTCGCTACTGATGACTTCTGTCTCCCATACGGGTGTATGCAGTGCAGCTTTTTCCAGCTTTCGGTTGGCTGGTCTACAGGGAGAAGGTTTTCTGCTTAGCACCAGCTTGCTTTCTCAGTGACCTTGCCTCTCAGGCAAGAGATGTATTCAGCAATAGGGTCTTACAATCTGTTTCTCAAGGGAAACCAAGGGCTTTGGCAAAAGCCTTTAATGTTTTGGAGGATACCAGGACCTCCTTGGCCAGCAACTCACTGGAAGTTATCCCATCCCAGGCACTGAAAATTTTCTAGTAACAGTCTATAGCTTCTACATGTGCCCTTATTCAAAAAAGTAGGTTTACATAAGTCTTATTCACAGTATCTTGAATTTTGAATGGCCCTCCCCCTGCCCTTCTTTTATGCATTCTCTTCCCATGGCCTCACTTAGGCCATTCCCCTCCCTATAATCTGTTATTCTACTTACATGAGTGCAATACCATACACTTAATTATTTCCCTTTCCTCCCTCCCTTATAGCCTTTTACCAGCTTACTGTTTTCTGGTACCTATTTTTGGTTCCATTTCACACACAAGTCTATACATTTGTAGCTAGGATCCACATATGAGAGAGAACATATTACATTTGAGTTTCTGAGCCTGAGTTACCTCACTTAGTATAATCCTTTTCAGATCCATCCATTTCCCTGCAAATTTCATAATTTCATTTTTTGTTACCGCTGAATAGAACTGCATTGTGTAAATGTACCACATCTTTATTATCCATTCATCTCTGGAGGGACATCCAGGCTGGTTCCATTTCCTAGTTCTTGTGAATAGAGCACCAATAAACATGTTTATGCAAGTATCTCTTAGGTAGTGAGAAGAGTCCTCTGGATATATGCCTAGGAGTGCTATAGCTGGATCATATGGTAAATCTATTTTTAGCTGTCTCAAGAACCTCCCCACACTGATTTCCACAATGGCTGGACCAGATTACATTCCCACCAATAGTGTAGAAGTGTTCCGCTTTTTCCACATCGACGCCAACACTTATTGTCATTTGTTTTCTTGATGGTAGCCATTCTGACAGGTGTAAAAGGGAATCTCAAAGTGATTTTAATTTGCATTTCCCTGATGGCTAAGGATGTAGAACACTTTTTTAGATGCTTATATGCTACCTATATTACTTCTTCTGAGACCTCTCTATTTAGTTCCATACCCCATTTTTTAACTGGGTTGTTTGTGTTCTTATTATTCTGTTTTTTGAGTTTTTTGTATATTCTGGATATTAATCCTCTGTCAGATGTACAGCTGGCAAAGATTTTCTCCCATTCTGTAGGTTGTCTTTTTTCTCTATTCACAGTGTCCTTTGCTGTACAAAAAGCTTTGTAGTTTCATAAGGTCCCAGTGGTTCATTAGTGGTTTTATTCCCTGAGCAATAGGAGTTATATTCAGAAAGTCCTTGCCTATGCCAATGTGTTGAAGGGTTTCCCCTACCTTTTCCTCTAGCAGTTTCAGAGTTTCATGTGTGACATTAAGGTCCCTGATCCCTTTGGGCTTGTCTCTTGTGCATGGAGAGAGACCAGGATCTAAATTTATCCTTTTACATTCAGATGTCTAATTTTCCCAGCACCACTTGTTAAAGAGGCTATCTTTTCTCCAATGAATATTATTGAAAATTTTGTCAAAAATAAGGTGGATGTAGCTTCTTGGATTAATATTTGGGTTCTATTATGTTCCATTGATCTACCTGTGTCCTTGTGCCAGTACCATGCTGTTTTTGTTACTATGGCTTTGTAATATAACTTAACATCAGGTATGGTGATACCACCAGCCTGATTTTTGTTGCGCAAAATTGTCTTGGCTATTCGAGGTTTTTTGTGTTTCCAGATGAATTTTAGGATTGTTTTTTCTATTTCTGTGAAGAATGCTATTGGGTTTTAATGGGGATCGTGTTAAATGTGTAGATTGCTTTTGGTATGATTGACATTTTCATAGTATTTATTATTTATTCTTCCAATCCAGGAGCATGGGATGTCTTTCTATTTCCTTGTGTCTTCAGCAATTTGTCTCTCGAGTTTTTTAAAGTTCTCATTGTAGAGATCCTTCACTTCCTTCGTTAAGTTTATCCTAAGGTATTTTTTTTTGAGGAAATTGTGAATGGGAACAGATTCCCTGATTTCATCCTCTGCATGTTTGTTGTTAGTGTATAGAAAAGCTACTGACTTCTGTGTTTTTATTTTGTATCCTGCTACATTGCTAAAAGTGTTTATCAGCTCTAATAGTTTGCTAGTAGTGTCTTTAGGGTCTGTTATGTACAGAATCATATCGTCTGCATATAATGATAGTTTGATCTCTTCCCTTCTGATTTGTATCCCTTTTATGAGTGTCCCTTGCCTTATTGCTATGGCTAAGACTTCCAGGACTATATTAAACAGTAGTGGGGAAAGTGGACACCCTTGTTTTGTTTCTGAATTTAGAGGAAAATCTTCAAGTTTTTCCCCATTTAGTATTATGTTGACTGCAGGTTTATCATAAATAGATTTTATTATGTTGAGATATGTTCCTTCTATTCCCAGTTTCTGTAGTACTTTCACCATGAAGGGGTGTTGGATTTTGTCAAATGCCTTTTCTGCATCTTTTGAGATGACCATGTGATTTTTGTCCTTCAGACTATTTATATGGTGTATTACATTTATGGATTTGCATATGTTGAACCATCCCTGCATCTCTGGGATAAAGCCTACTTGGTCAGGTTGAATAATCTTTCTGATATATTCTTGTATTCTGTTTGCCAGTATTTTGTTGAGAATTTTTGAATCTATGTTCATGAGGGAGATTGGTCTGTAATTTTCTTTTTTTGATCTGTCTTTGTCTGGTTTGGGTATCAGGGTGATGATGGCTTCATAGAAGGATTTTGGTAGAATTCCTTCCTTTTCTATTTTATGGAAAAGTTGGAGAAGCATTGGTATTAGATCTTCCAGGAATGTTTGTTAAAATTCAGAAGTGATTCCATCTGGGCCTGGCCTTTTTTAGTTGGGAGACTTTTTATAACTGCTTTGATCTCTGTGGTTGTTATATGTCTGTATAAATGGTTTATCTCATCTTGATTTAATTTTTTAGGCCATCTAAATCAAGGAAATCATCCATTTCTTTCAGGTTTTCAAACTTAGAGGCATATATATTCTTAAAGTATGTCCGTATGATTTTCTGAATTTCTTTGGTATCTGTTGTGATGTTGCCTTTTTCATCTCTAATTTTATCAATTTTTGTCTCTTCTCTCTTTATTTTGGTCAGATTTTCTCAGGGTTTGTCAATATTATCTAACCTTTCAAAGAACCAACTCTTTGTTTCATTGATTTTTTTATTTTTTTTTTTTGGTTTCCATTTCATTAATTTCTGCCCCAACATTTCTTATTTCTTCCCATCTACTGATTTTTGGTTTTTTTATTGGTTTTCCAGGCAGTGGTCTCACTCTTCCAGTTGTGAACTCTCTAATTTCTTAATATAGGCACAAAGGCTGACCATTGTGAATTAACTATGTTGTATTCTCAGGGTCATTTGAACTGTGAATTTCATGATTTCCTTTTAATTTCCTGACCTCTGCCTTCAACAATGTAAGTTTGCTGGGATTCTGTATGACAGTTTTTCTTGTTGTTGATTTCAGTTTGCCCAATGTGGTCAGATAGCATACCATCTCACTGATTTTTTTATTCTTTTTTTTTTTTTGTTTCCATTTAGAAAAGAAAGATCTTCATTTTTGCTAATCACTGTATCTTTTCCCTAACTACTTTGCTAACTAAGCTTGTTGAACAATTTGAATGAGTTGCTTTCATACCAAAGAGGATTGATCACAGAAGGATTTAACTTTCCTCATTTGTACAATCTATAAGGATGTACAACTTAGTAACTGTATTTCATTTCTGAATTAGTTTAGTTAGAAAAGCGTCATCTTCATTGCTCATCACTGTACTCTGTGAAATAAGCTTGTTCTGCTCTTTGAATGAGTTGCTTTCCTACGAACACAGTTGATCACAGCAAGTTCAAAGTTTCACCATTTGTACAATCTGACAAAATATACAACTTAGTAACTTGGTTTCATTTCTAATGTAGTTTCATTAGAAAAGAAAGATCTTCATTTCTGAAACCTGTACTGTGTTAACTTGGCTTGTTCATCTCTTTGAATGATTTGCTTTCATACGAAGAGTGTTCATCACAGCAATATCAAAATTTCCTCGTTTGTACAATGTAACAAGATGTACAACTTAGTAACTTTATTTCATTTCTAAAATAGTTTTCGTTAGAAAAGAAAGATCTTCATTGCCAAAACTACTAATATGTTAATAAGCTTGTTCAGCTCTTTGAATGAGTTGCTTTCATACGAAGATGGATTGATCACAGCAAGTTCAAACTTTACTGGTTTGTACAATCTAACAAGATGTATCATACGTTAGTAACTTCATTTCATTTCTAATGTAGTTTCATTAGAAATGAAAGATCTTCATTCCCAAACACTGTACTGTGTTAACTAAGGTTGTTGAGCTCTTTGAATGATTTGCTTTCATTAGAACAGTATTGATCACAGCAAGATCAAACTTTCCTTGTTTGCACAATCTATCAAGATGTACAACTTAATAACTTCATTTACTTCATTTCACTTTTAATGTAGTTTCATTTAAAAACAAAGATCTTCATTGCCAAACACTGTACTGTGTGAAATAAGCTTGTTCAGCTCTTTGAATGAGTTGCTTTCGTATGAACAGGATTGATCACAGCAAGATCAAACTTTCCTCATTTGTACAATCTAACAAGATGTACAACTTAGTAACTTCGTTTCATTTCTAATGTAGTTTCATTAGAAAAGAAAGATCTTCATTGCCAAACACTGTACTGTGCTAACTAAACTTGTTGAGCTCCTTGAATGAGTTGCTTTCCTACAAACAGGATTGATCACAGCAAGATCAAACTTTTCTAATTTGTACAATCAAAGGATGTACAACTTAGTATCTTGGTTTCATTTCTAATGTTGTTTCATTAGAAAAGGAAAGATCTTCATTTCCAAACACTGTACTGTGTTAGATAAGGTTATTCAGCTCTTTGAATGAGTTGCTTTCCTATGGAGAGGATTGATCACAGCAAGATCAAACTTTCCTCATTTGTATGAACTAAAAGAATGTACAACATGGTAACTTCGTTTCATTTCTAATGTAGTTTTTGTAGGAAAGGAAAGATCTTTGTTGCCCAACAATGTACTGTGTGAAATAAGCTCGTTCTGCTTTTTGAATGAGTTACTTTCTTACGAAGACAGTTGATCACAAGTTCAAACTTTTACCGTTTGTACAATCTAACAAGATGTACAGCTTAGTAACTTAGTTTCATTTCTTATGTAGTTTCATTAGAAAGGAAAGATCTTCATTTTCAAACACTGTACTGTTTGCTAAGCTTGTTGAGCTCCTTGAATGAGTTGCTTTCCTACATACAGGATTGATCACAGTCAGATAAAACTTTCCTCTTTTGTACAATCTAACAAGATGTACAACTTAGTAACTTCATTTCATTTCTAATGTAGTTTCATTAGAAAGAAAGATCTTCATTCTGAACAGTGTACTGTGCTATCTAAGCTTGTTCAGCTCTTTGAATGAGTTGCTTTCTTACAAACACGGTTGATCACAGCAAGTTCAAACTTTCACTGTTTGTACAATCTAACAAGATGTACAACTTAGTAACTTGGTTTCATTTCTAATGTAGTTTTGTTAAAAAAAAAAAAAGATCTTCATTCCAAACCCTGTACTGTGTTAACAAAGCTTGTTGAGCTCTTTGAATGAGTTGCTTTTATATGAACAGTGTTTGATCACAGCAAGATCAAACTTTATTCCTTTGTAAAATATAATAAGATATACAACTTAGTAAGTTGGTTTCATTTCTAATGTAGTTTCTTTAGAAAGGAAAGATCTTCATTCCAAAACACTGTACTGTGTTAAATAAGCTTGTTCAGCTCTTTGAATGAGTTGCTTTCTTATGAACACAGTTGATACCAGCAGGTTCAAACTTTCACCGTTTGTACAATCTAACAAGATGTACAACGTAGTAACTTGGTTTCATTTCTAATATAGTTTCTTTAGGAAAGAAAGATCTTCATTCCAAAACACTGTACTGTGTTAGCTAAGCTTGTTCAGCTCCTTTGAATGAGTTGCTTTCTAGAACAATATTGATCAAAGCAAGATCAAACTTTCCTCGTTTGTACAAACTAAAAGGATGTACAACTTAGTAACTGGGTTTCATTTCTAATATAGTTTCTTTGGAAAGGAAAGATCTTCATTTCTGAACACTGTACTGTGTTAACTAAGCTTGTTCAGCTCTTTGAATGAGTTGCTTTTCTACAAACAGGGTTGATCACAGCAAGTTCAAAAGTTCACTGTTTGTAAAACACTCTAACAAGATGTACATCTTAGTAACTTGGTTTCATTTCCAATGTAGTTTTGTTAGAAAAGAAAGATCTTCATTTCAAACACTGTACTGTGCTAACTAATCTTGTTGAGCTCTTTGAATGAGTTGCTTTCATATGAACAGGATTGATCACAGCAGGATCAAACTTTCCTCATTTGTACAATCTATAAGGATGTACAACTTGGTAACTTTATTTCATTTCTAATTAGTTTCTTTAGAAAGGAAAGATCTTCATTTCTGAACACTGTACTGTGTTAACTAAGCTTGTTCAGCTCTTTGAATGAGTTGCTTTCATATGAAGACAGTTGATCACAGCAAGTTCAAACTTTCCTCTTTTGTACAATCTAAGAAGATGTACAACTTAGTATCCTAGTTTCATTTCTAATGTAGTTTCATTAGAAAAGAAAGATCTTCATTTCCGAACACTGTAGTTGTGTGAAATATGCTTGCTCTGCTCTTTGAATGAGTTACTTTCTTATGAAGACAGGTGATAACAGCAAGTTCAAACTTTCACCAATTGTACAATCTAACAAGATGTACAACTTGGTTCTTGGTTTCATTTCTAATGTAGTTTTGTTTAGAAAAGAAAGATCTTCATTTCTGAACACTGTACTGTGCTACCTAAGCTTATTGAGCTCCTTGAATGAGTTGCTTTCATACTAACAGGATTGATCACAGCAAGATCAAACTTTCCTAATTTGTACAATCAAGAAGGATGTATAACTTTGTAACTTTGTTTCATTTGTAATGCAGTTTCATTAGAAACGAAAGATCTTCATTTCCAAACACTGTAATGTGTTAGATAGTTGCTTGTTCACCTCTGTTTCAATGAGTTGCTTTCATATGACAAGGATTGATCACAGCAAGATCAAACTTTCCTCATTTGTACAATCTAACAAGATGTACAATGTAATAACTTCATTTCATTTCTAATGTAGTATTATTGGAAAAAAGAACTTTATTTGGAACATCTTCAGTGAAATAAGGTTCTGCTCTTTGAATGAGTTGTTTCTTACGAAGACCAAACCACAGCCAAGTTCAATTTTTTTTAAAACTTGAAATTTTTTTATTGACAGCTTCTATACTTACATACAAAAAGTACATGGTATTTCCCACCCCTCCCCCATTCCCTTTAGAACTCCAATTTCCATCATATCCTCCTCTCTCCATTAGTCTCTCTTTTAATTTGATGTCATCATCTTTTACTTCTATTATGAGGGTCTTGCAAAGGTATTGCTAGGCACTGCAAGGTCATGGATATCGAGGCCAATTTCTGTCTGGGCAGTTGCATTGTAAGGAGTCATACCCTTCCTTTGGCTCTTCCATTCTAACTGCCCCCTCTTCCGCAATGGGTCCTGAGCCTTGGAGGGTGTGACAGAGGTGTTTCAGTGCTGGGCACTCCTCCATCCCTTGTTCTCAGCACTATGTTGCCTTTTGGTCATCCCAGTGGTCATCACCATCTGAAAAGAGAAGCTTCTCTAACCAGAAGTGAGAGTAGCATTAATATGTCAATATGAGCATTAAGTGTAGTATTTTCAGGGCAGTTTGGAGAGAATAGTATATACATTTAGTCAGACAAGAGCAGGCTTTATACCCCTAAGGTTCATGACCTCACCTACTATAGACTTTTGCTTAGGTTTTTCAGTACCAGGTATGTATTCCCTTCCATAGAGAGGGCCTTCAGTCCAATTATGGAGCAGTTGGTTATCCAAGAGTAGACATGCCACTCTTCCACCCATTCAGTCATTGGTCCTGTCTGGCCAAATTTGAATATTCAGCGTCCACTGTTTTCACTGCTGATGACTTCTGTCTCCCATACTCTGCAGGCAGTGCAGCTTTTTCCAGCTTTCAGTTGGCTGGTCTACAGGGAGAAGGTTTTCTGCACCACACCAGCTTGCTTTCTCAGTGCCCTTGCCTCTCAGGCAAGATATGTCTCCAGCAATGGGGTCTTACTATCTGTTTCTCAAAGGAAACCAAGGGCTTTGGCAAAAGCCTTTAATATTTTGGAGGCTACTGGGACCTCCTTGGCCAACAAGTCACTGGAAGGTATCCCATCCGAGGTACTGAAAATTTTCTAGTAACAGTCTGCAGCTCCTAGATGTGCCATTATTCAAAAAAGTAAGGTTTACATAAGTCTTATTCACAATATCTTGAATTTTGAATGACCCTCCCCTGCCCTTCTTTTATGCATTCTCTTCCCATGGCCTCACTTTGGCCATTCCCCTCCCTGTAATCAGTTATTCTACTTATATATGTGCAATACCATACACTTAAGTCCTTCCCTTTCCTCCCTCCCTTATAGCCTTTTACCAGCTTACTGGTTTCTGGTACCTATTTTTGGTTCCATTTCACACACAAGTCCATACATTTGTAGCTAGGATCCACATATGAGAGAGAACATATGACATTTGGCTTTCTGAGCCTGAGTTACCTCACTTAGTATAATCCTTTTCAGATCCATCCATTTCCCTGCAAATTTCATAATTTCATTTTTCTTTACCACTGAATAGAACTGCATTGTGTAAATGTACCACATCTTTATTATCCATTCATCTGTGGAGGGACATCCAGGCTGGTTCCATTTCCTAGTTCTTGTGAATAGAGCAGCAATAAACATGTTAGTGCAAGTATCTCTAAGGTAGTGAGAAGAGTCCTCTGGATATATGCCTAGGAGTGCTATAGCTGGATCATATGGTAAATCTATTTTTAGCTGTCTCAAGAACTTCCACACTGATTTCCACAATGGCTGGACCAGATTACATTCCCACCAATAGTGTAGAAGTGTTCCGCTTTTTCCACATCGACGCCAACACTTATTGTCATTTGTTTTCTTGATGGTAGCCATTCTGACAGGGGTGAAATGGAATCTCAAAGTGATTTTAATTTGCATTTCCTGATGGCTAAGGATGTGGAACACTTTTTTAGATGTTTATATGCCATCTGTATTTCATCTTCTGTGAATTCTCTATTTAGTTCCATACCCCATTTTTTAACTGGGTTGTTTGTGTTCTTATTATTCTGTTTTTTGAGTTTTTTGTATATTCTGGATATTAATCCTCTGTCAGATGTACAGCTGGCAAAGATTTTCTCCCATTCTGTAGGTTGTCTTTTTTCTCTATTCACAGTGTCCTTTGCAGTACAAAAGCATTGAAGTTTCATAAGGTCCCAGTGGTTCATTAGTGGTTTTATTCCCTGAGCAATAGGAGTTATATTCAGAAAGTCCTTGCCTATGCCAATGTGTTGAAGGGTTTCCCCTACCTTTTCCTCTAGCAGTTTCAGAGTTTCATGTGTGACATTAAGGTCCCTGATCCCTTTGGGCTTGTCTCTTGTGCATGGAGAGAGACCAGGATCTAAATTTATCCTTTTACATACAGATGTCTAATTTTCCCAGCACCACTTGTTAAAGAGGCTATCTTTTCTCCAATGAATATTATTGAAAATTTTGTCAAAAATAAGGTGGATGTAGCTTCTTGGATTAATATTAGGGTTCTATTATGTTCCATTGATCTACCTGTCTGTCCTTGTGCCAGTACCATGCTCTTTTTGTTACTATGGCTTTGTAATATAACTTAACATCAGATATGGTGATACCACCAGCCTGATTTTTGTTGCGCAAAATTGTCTTGGCTATTCGAGGTTTTTTGTGTTTCCAGATGAATTTTAGGATTGTTTTTTCTATTTCTGTGAAGAATGCTATTGGGTTTTAATGGGGATCGTGTTAAATGTGTAGATTGCTTTTGGTATGTTTGACATTTTCGCAGTATTTATTCTTCCAATCCAGGAGCATGGGATGTCTTTCTATTTCCTTGTGTCTTCAGCAATTTGTCGCTCGAGTTTTTTAAATTTCTCATTGTAGAGATCCTTCACTTCCTTGGTTAAGTTTATCCCAAGGTTTTTTTTTTTCTTTTTGAGGAAATTGTGAATGGGAACAGATTCCCTGATTTCATCCTCTGCATGTTTGTTGTTAGTGTATAGAAAAGCTACTGACTTCTGTGTTTTTATTCTGTATCCTGCTACATTGCTAAAAGTGTTTATCAGCTCTAATAGTTTGCTGGTAGTGTCTTTAGTGTCTGTAATGTACAGAATCATATCGTCTGCATATAATGATAGTTTGATCTCTTCCCTTCTGATTTGTATCCCTTTTATGAGTGTCTCTTGCCTTATTGCTATGGCTAAGACTTCCAGGACTATATTAAATAGTAGTGGGGAAAGTGGACACCCTTGTCTTGTTCCTGAATTTAGAGGAAAAGCTTCAAGTTTTTCCCCATTTAGTATTATGTTGGCTGTAGGTTTGTCATAAATAGCATTTATTATGTTGAGATATGTTCCTTCTATTCCCAGTTTCTGTAGTATTTTCACCATGAAGGGGTGTTGGATTTTGTCAAATGCCTTTTCTGCATCTTTTGAGATGACCATGTGATTTTTGTCCTTCAAATCATTTATATGGTGTATTACATTTATGGATTTGTGTATGTTGAACCATCCCTGCATCTCTGGGATAAAGCCTACTTGGTCAGGTTGAATAATCTTTCTGATATATTCTTGTATTCTGTTTGCCAGTATTTTGTTGAGAATTTTTGAATCTATGTTCATGAGGGAGATTGGTCTGTAATTTTCTTTTTTTGATCTGTCTTTGTCTCGTTTGGGGATCAGGTTGATGCTGGCTTCATAGAATGATTTTGGTGGAATTCCTTCCTTTTCTATTTTATGGAGAAGTTTGAGATGCATCGGTGTTAGATCTTCCAGGAATGTCTGGTAAAATTCAGTAGTGAATCCATCTGGGCCTGGCCTTTTATAGTTGGGAGACTTTTTATAACTGCTTTGATCTCTGTGGTTGTTATATGTCTGTATAAATGGTTTATCTCATCTTGATTTAATTTTTTTAGGCCATCTAAATCAAGGAAATCACCCATTTCTTTCAGGTTTTCAAACTTAGAGGCATATATATTCTTAAAGTATGTCGGTATGATTTTCTGAATTTCTTTGGTATCTGTTGTGATGTTGCCTTTTTCATCTCTAATTTTATCAATTTTTGTCTCTTCTCTCTTTCTTTTGGTCAGATTTTCTCAGGGTTTGTCAATATTGTCTATCCTTTCAAAGAACCAACTCTTTGTTTCATTGATTTTTTTTTTTTTGTTTCCATTTCATTAACTTCTGCCCCAACATTTCTTATTTATTCCCATCTACTGATTTTTTTTATTGGTTTTCCAGGCAGGGTCTCACTCTTCCCAAGGCTGACCTGGAATTAACTATGTAGTCTCAGGGTGGCCTTGAACTCATGGTGATCCTCCTACCTCTGCCTTCCTAGTGCTGGGATTAAAGACATGCGCCATCATGCCCGGCTCCATCTACTGGTTTTTATTCTAATGTAGTTTCATTAGAAAAGAAAGATCTTCATTGCTAATCACTGTAGTTTGCTAACTAAGCTTGTTGAACAATTTGAATGAGTTTCTTTCATACGAAGAGGATTGATCACAGAAGGATTCAACTTTCCTCATTTGTAAAATCTATAAGGATGTGCAACTTAGTAACTTTATTTCATTTCTGAATTAGTTTAGTTAGAAAAGAATCATCTTCATTGCCGACCACTGTACTTTGTGAAATAAGCTTGTTCTGCTCTTTGAATGAGTTGCTTTCCTACGAACACAGTTGATTGCAGCAAGTTCAAATTTTCACCATTTGTAAAATCTCACAAGATGTACAACTTAGTAACTGGGTTTCATTTCTAATGTAGTTTCATTAGAAAAGAAAAATCTTCATTTCCAAAACCTGTTCTGTGTTAACTCGACTTGTTCATCTCTTTGAATGATTTGCTTTCATACAAAGAGTGTTGATCATAGCAATATCAAACTTTCCTCGTTTGTACAATCTAACAAGATGTACAACTTAGTAAGTTTATTTCATTTCTAAAATCGTTTCGTTAGAAAAGAAAGATCTTCATTGCCAAAAACTGCACTGTGTGGAATAAGCTTGTTCAGCTCTTTGAATGAGTGGCTTTCCTACGAAGATGGCTGATCACAGCAAGTTCAAACTTGCACCAATTGTACAATCTAACAAGATGTATAAGTTAGTAACTTGGATTCATTTCTAATGTAGTTTCATTAGAAATGAAAGATCTTCATTCCCAAACCCAGTATGGTGTTAGCTTGGCTTGTTCAGCTCTTTGAATGATTTGCTTTCATTAGAACTGTATTGATCACAGCAAGATCAAACTTTCCTCATTTGTACAATCTATCAAGATGTACAACTTAGTTACTTTGTTTCATTTCTAATGTAGTTTCATTAGAAATGAAATATCTTCATTGCCAAACACTGTACTGTGTGAAATAAGCTTGTTCATCTCATTGAATGAGTTGCTTTCGTATGAACAGGATTGATAACATCAAGATCAAACTTTCCTCATTTGTACATTCTAACAAGATGTACAACTCGGTAACTTCCTTTCATTTCCAATGTAGTTTCTTTAGAAAATAAAGATCTTCATTTCTGAACACTTTACTGTGCTAACTAAACTTGTTTAGCTCCTTGAATGAGTTGCTTTCCTACAAACAGCTTTGATCACAGCAAGATCAAACTTTGCTAATTTGTAAAATCTAAAAGGATGTACAACTTAGTATGTTCATTTCATTTCTACTGTTGTTTCATTAGAAAGGAAAGATCTTCATTTCCAAACACTGTCCTGTGTTAGATAAGGTTTTTCATCTCTTTCAGTAAAGTTGCTTTCATACGACCAGGATTGATCACAGCAAGATAAAACTTTCATCGTTTGTATAATCTATCACGATGTACAACTTAGTTACTTCGTTTCATTTCTAATGTAGTTTCATTAGAAATGAAAGATCTTCATTTCTGAACACTGTACTGTGTGAAATAAGCTCGTTCTGCTCTTTGAATGAGTTGCTTTCTTATGAAGACTGTTGATCACAGCAAGTTCAAACTTTTACCATTTGTACAATCTAAGAAGGTGTCCAACTTAGTAACTTGGTTTCATTTCTAATGTAGTTTCATTTGGAAGGAAAGATCTTCATTTTCGAACACTGTACTTTGCTAAGCTTGTGGAGCTCCTTGAATGTGTTGCTTTCCTTCAACCAGGAATGATCTCAGTCAGATAAAACTTTCCTCTTTTGTACAAACTAAAAGGGTGTACAACTTAGTAACTTCCTTTCATTTCTAATGTAGTTTCATTAGAAAGGAAAGATCTTCATTTCTGAACAGTGTGCTGTGCTATCTAAGCTTGTTCAGCTCTTTGAATGAGTTGCTTTCTTACAAACACGGTTGATCACAGCAAGTTTAAACTTTCACTGTTTGTACAATCTAACAAGATGTACAACTTACTAACTTGTTTTCATTTCTTATGTAGTTTTGTTAAAAAAAAAAAAAAGATCTTCATTCCCAAACCCTGTACTGTGTTAACTGGGCTTGTTCCGCTCTTTGAATGAGTTGCATTCGTATGAAGAGTGTTGATCACAACAATATCAAACTTTATTCCTTTGTAAAATATAATAAGATATACAACTTAGTAAGTTGGTTTTGTTTCTAATGTAGTTTCTTTGGAAAGGAAAGATCTTCATTTGCGAACAGTGTACTGTGTTAACTAAGCTCCTTCAGCTCTTTGAATAAGTTGCTTTCTTATGAACACGGTTGATACCAGCAGGTTCAAACTTTCACCGTTTGTACAATCTAACAAGATTTGCAACGTGGTAACTTGGTTTCATTTCTAATATAGTTTCTTTAGGAAAGAAAGATCTTCATTCCCAAAACCTATACTGTGTTAGCTCGGCTTGTTCAGCTCTTAGAATGATTTGCTTTCGTACGAACAATATTGATCAAAGCAAGATCAAACTTTCCTCGTTTGTACAAACTAAAAGGATGTACAACTTAGTACCTTCATTTCATTTCTAATATAGTTCCTTTGGAAAGGAAAGATCTTCATTTCTGAACACTGTACTGTGTTAGATAAGCTTGTTCAGGTCTTTAAATGAGTTGCTTTTCTACAAACACGGTTGATCACAAGGAGTTAAAAAGTTCACTGTTTGTACACTCTAACAAGATGTACATCTTAGAACCTTGGTTTCATTTCCAATGTAGTTTCTCTAGAGAAGAAAGATCTTCATTTCCGAACACTGTACTGTGCTAACTAATCTTGTTGAGCAATTTCAATGAGCTGCTTTCATATGAACAGGATTGATCACAGAAGGATCAAACTTTCCTCATTTGTACAATCTATAAGGATGTACAACTTGGAAACTTTATTTCATTTCTACATTAGTTCCAATAGAAAAGTAAGATCTTCATTTCTGAACACAGCACTGTGTGAACTAAGCTTGTTCAGCTCTTTGAATGATTGCCTTTCGTACGAAGACAGTTGATCACAAAGTTCTTACTTGCAGCAATTATACAATCTAAGAAGATGTACAACTTAGTATCCTAGTTTCATTTCTAATGTACTTTCATTAGAAAAGAAAGGACTTCATTGCCGAACACCGTAGTTGGTGAAATATGCTTGCTCTGCTCTTTGAATGAGTTACTTTCTTACGAACACAGGTGATAACAGCAAGTTCAAACTTTCACCAATTGTACAATCTAACAAGACATACAACTTGGTTCTTGGTTTCATTTCTACTGTAGTTTTGCTAGAAAAGAAAGATCTTCATTTCTGAACACTGTACTGTGCTACCTAAGCTTATTGAGATCCTTGAATGAGTTGCTTTCATACTAACAGGATTGATCACAGCAAGATCAAACTTTCCTAATTTGTACAATCAAGAAGGATGTATAACTTTGTAACTTTGTTTCATTTGTAATGCAGTTTCATTAGGAACGAAAGATCTTCATTTCCAAACACTGTAATGTGTTAGATAAGCTTGTTCACCTCTTCAATGAGTTGCTTTCATATGACAAGGACTGATCACAGCAATATCAAACTTTCCTCGTTTGTACAATCTAACAAGATGTACAATGTAATAACTTCATTTCATTTCTAATGTAGTATTATTGGAACAGAAAGAACTTCATTGTGGAACACTGTACTGTGTGAAATAAGCTCGTTCTGCTCTTTGAATGAGTTGGTTTCTTACGAAGACGGTTGACCACAGCAAGTTCAAACTTTTTTTTTCCACTTGAAAATTTTTTTTATTGACAGCTTCTATACTTACATGCAAAAAGTGCATGGTATTTCACACCCCTCCCCCCATTCCCCTTTAGAACTCCAATCTCCATCATATCCCCTCCCTCTCTCCATTAGTCTCTCTTTTAATTTGATGTCATCATCTTTTACTTCTATTATGAGGGTCTTGTGAAGGTATTGCTAGGCACTGCAAGGTCATGGATATCGAGGCCAATTTCTGTCTGGGCAGTTGCATTGTAAGGAGTCGTACCCTTCCTTTGGCTCTTACATTCTAACTGCCCCTTCTTCCGCAATGGTCCCTGAGCCTTGTAGGGTGTGACAGAGGTGTTTCAGTGCTGCGCACTCCTCCATCCCTTGTTCTCAGCACTATGTTGCCTTTTGGGTCATCCCAGTGGTCATGGCCATCTGAAAAGAGAAGCTTCTCTAACCAGAAGTGAGAGTAGCGTTAATATGTGAATATGAGCATTTAGTGTAGTATTTTCAGGGCAGCTTGGTGGGAATAGTATATACATTTAGTTAGACAAGAGCAGGCTTTATACCCCTAAGGCTCATGACCTCACCAACCATAGACTTTTCCTCAGGCTTTTCAGTACCAGGTATGTATTCCCTTCCATAGAGAGGGCCTTCAATCCAATTATGGAGCAGTTGGTTACCCAAGAGTAGACATGCCATGATTGCACCCGTTCAGTCCTTGGGCCTTTCTGGCCAAATTTGAATATTCAGCGTCCACTGTTTTCACTGCTGATGACTTCTGTTTCCCATACTCTGCAGGCAGTGCAGCTTTTTCCAGCTTTCAGTTGGCTGGTCTACAGGGAGAAGGTTTTCTGCACAGCACCAGCTTGCTTTCTCAGTGACCTTGCCTCTCAGGCAAGATATGTCTCCAGCAATAGGGTCTTACTATGTGTTTCTCAAAGGAAACCAAGGGCTTTGGCAAAAGCCTTTAATGTTTTGGAGGCTACCGGGACGTCCTGGGCCAACAACTCACTGGAAGGTATCACATTTGAGGCACTGAAAATTTTCTAGTAACAGTCTTCAGCTTCTAGATGTGCCATTATTCAAAAAAAGTAATTTTAATGTTACATAAGTCTTATTCACAATATCTTGAATTTAGACTGACCCTCCCCTGCCCTTCTTTTATGCATTCTCTTCCCATGGCCTCGCTTGGCCATTCCCCTCCCTGTAATCAGTTCTTCTACTTATATATGTGCAATAACATACACTTAAGTCCTTCCCTTTCCTCCCTCCCTTATAGCCTTTTAACAACTTACTGGTTTCTGGTACCTATTTTTGGTTCCAGTTTACACACAAGTCCATACATTTGTAGCTAGGATCCACATATGAGAGAGAACATGTGATGTTTGGCTTTCTGAGCCTGGGTTACCTCACTTAGTATAATCCTTTTCAGATCCATCCATTTCCCTGCATATTTCATAATTTCATTTTTCTTTACCACTGAGTAGAACTGTATTGTGTAAATGTACCACATCTTTATTATCCATTCATCTGTAGAGGGACATCTAGGCTGGTTCCATTTCCTAGCTATTGTGAATAGAGCAGCAATAAACATGGTAGTGCAAGTATCTCTAAGGTAGTGAGAAGAGTCCTCTGGATATATGCCTAGGAGTGCTATAGCTGGATCATATGGTAAATCTATTTCTAGCTGTTTCAAGAACCTCCACACTGATTTCCACAATGGCTGGACCAGATTATGTTCCCACCAATAGTGTAGAAGTGGTCCTCTTTTTCCACATCCAAGCCTACACTTATTTTCATTTGTTTTCTTGATTGTAGCCATTCTGACAGGGGTGAAATGGAATCTCAAAGTGGGTTTAATTTGCATTTCCCTGATGGCTAAGGATGGGGAACACTTTTTTAGATGTTTTTATGCCATCTGTATTTCATCTTCTGTGAATTCTCTATTTAGTTCCATAGCCCATTTTAAAATTGGGTTGTATGAATTCTTACTATTCTGTTTTTTGAGTTCTTCGTATATTGTGGATAATAATCCTCTGTCAGATGTATAGCTGGCAAAGATTTTCTCCCATTCTGTAGGTTGTCTTTTTGCTCTCTTCACAGTGTCCTTTGCAGTACAAAAGCTTTGTAATTTCATAAGGTCCCATTGGTTGATTTGTGGTTTTATTCCCTGAGCAACTGGGGTTATATTCAGAAAGTCCTTGCGTATGCCAATATGTTAAAGGCTTTCCCCTACCTTTTCCTCTAGAATTTTCAGAGTTTCAGGTCTGATATTAATGTCCCTGATCCATTTGGACTTGACTCTTGTATGTGGAGAGAGACAAGGATCTATGTTTATCCTTTTACATACAGATGTCCAGTTTCCCCAGCACCACTTGTTAAAGAGGCTATCTTTTCTCCAAATAATATTTTTGTCATTTTTGTCAAAAATCAGGTGGCTGTAGCTGCCTGGATTAATATTTGGGTCTTTTATTCTGTTCCATTGATCTACCTTTGTGTCTTTTTGCCAGTACCATGCTGTTTTTGTTACTATGGCTTTGTAGTATAACTTAAAATAGGGCATCGTTATACCACCTGCCTGATTTTTGTTGTGCAAAACTGTTTAGGCTATTCAAGGTTTTTTTGTGTTTCCAGATGAATTTTACGATTGTTTTTTTTTTCTATTTCTGTGAAGAATGCTATTGGAATTTTAATGGGGATCGCATTAAATGTGTTGATTGCTTTTGTTAAGATTGACATTTTCACAATATTGATTCTTCCAATCCAGGAGCATGGGATGTCTTACCTGGTGTCTTCTGCAATTTGTCACTCGAGTTTTTTAAAGTTCTCATTGTAGAGATCCTTTACTTCCTCGGTTAAGTTTATTCCAAGGTTTTTTTTTTTTTTTTTTTGAGGCAATTGTGAATGGGAGAGATTCCCTGATTTCAACCTCTGACCATTTGTTGTTAGTGTATAGAAAAGCTACTGATTTCTGTGTGTTTATTTTGTATCCTGCTACATTGCTAAAAGTGTTTATCAGGTCTAAAAGTTTGTGGGTGGATTCTTTAGGGTCTGTTATGTATAGAATCATATCGTCTGCAAATAATAATTTGACCTCTTCCTGTTGGAGTGTTCCTTTAATGAGTATTAAATGACCTAATCATTCTTTTGAAATCTTTCTCGGGGATTTCCTCTAAGTCAGCCTCACTGAAGGTCATTTCTGATATATTAATACTTTTTGGTGGATTTATATTGTCTTGATTTTTGTGTTTCTTGTATTGTAATGTAGAGATCTTTGCATCTTGGATTAATTTAATTATTGGTTTTTCGAAATATCTGCAGTAATATTAGATGTATCAATCAATCTGATATTATCTATCTTCAGGGTAGGAGTTTAAGGTGTTAAGTGTGGCTCTTAAGGCTCTCAGAGTAATCACAGAAGTGACCCTAGGTGTTGGGTTTGCCTGCTTTGAGAGTATCAAGTGGGGTGAATGGAACAGAATACAGTCAAATTCTAAAAATTTAACTCAACAATGTACCCCTGCAATGAAATACAGGACAGAGCATTTGTACAAAAGCAGGTATTATGACAAACAGATCCTCTAAAAAAGTCACAGTCCCTAAGGATGTTTGTTACCCCACACCCTTAATGCTGTGAACTGGGAGGCTAAGATTTCGGGTCTGTAGAGGGTTCCAAGGTCAGCTTGTGATCAAGTGAGACCCTTCCCCAATGAATGACAAAGGAGGAAACAAATCAGGAATCAACAAATGAGCAGCCCAAAATATAGCTTATTTAGGAATGTCAGATCTGACCATCCATCAGGTTTATATAATGCACTTATTTGGTGGGTACTGACCTGGTGTAAACCAAGTTACCTTTTGGAACAGGTTTGATCACAGCTATGCTGCATGGCTGCTTGGGTCCTTTGCTGTGTTGTGGGCTCAGGAAGGCTGACTGCATCTGTGGGTCACTGCTTTTCCCGGACAGGATCCTGGGTAGGTGATCTCTCTTTCCCAGGTCTCTGGTGCTTGCCGCGCTTGCGCTTGTGTTGGGGAGGGGAGGCTGTGAATGGCGACTGAAGTCCGTCTGCTCTTCCACAGGATCCTCTTCCTCACAAGCCTCTCTGTTGGTGTCTGCTGTCCTCCTTCCACGTTTCTTCAGTTTGTGAGGAGGCGGTGTGAGTGGAAAAATCCCCTCACCTGACTTTAAAATCCTGCGGCTCAGCTGGCTCAGGCAGAGCCTGGCGGATGCCGTGGTGTGGAGCTCGCCACAGCTGTGGAGCCGCTTCTGCCCGCTTCTGTGGGCTCCAGATGCTCTGGATCTCTCCTACTTCTCTGTTGTGCTTGATAGTTTACTATACACCTCACTTTTTAGTAGAAGAGTATATTTTGCTGGGGTTTGATTTGCTTTTTTCCCCTACCCTGTTTTGGCATGGTTCCTATCCAGACTTTTCCCGTTTGTACAACCTAACAAGATTTACAAGTTAGTATCTTGGTTTCATTTCTAATGTAGTTTCCTTAGGAAAGAAAGATGTAGATGTCCAAACACTGTACTGTGCTAAGCATGTTGAGATCCTTGAATGAGTTACTTTCCCTACGAACAGGATTGATCACAGCAAGATCAAACTTTCCTCATTTGTGAAATCTAACAAGTTGTACATCTTAGTAATTTTGTGTCATTTCTAATGTATTTTCGTTAGAAAAGAAAGATCTTCATTTCTGTACACTGTAGTGTGTGAAATAACCTTGTTCTGCTCTTTGAATGAGTTGCTTTCTTATGAAGATGGTTGATCACAGCAAGTTCAAACTTTCACCGTTTATACAATCTAACAAGATGTACAATTTCCTAACTTGCTTTCATTTCTAATGTACTTTCTTTAGAAAGGAAAGATTTTGATTTCTGAACACTGTACTGTGTTAGATAAGCATGTTCAGCTCTTTGAATGAGTTGCAGTCATATGAACAGGATTGATAACAGCAAGATCAAACTTTCCTTGTTTGTACAATCAAACAAGATGTATAACTTAGTAACTTCCTTTCATTTCTAATGTAGTTTCATTAGAAAATAAATATCTGTACTGTATTAACTTCCCTTTTTCAGCTCATTAAATGAGTTAACTTTTGTACGAAGAGTGTTGATCACAGCAAGATCAAACTTTCCTCGTTTGTACAATATAACAAGATCTTCAACTTATTAACTTGGTTTCATTTCTAATGTAGTTCTGTTAAGAAAGAGAGATCTTCATTTCTGAACACTGTACTGTGTTTGATAAGCTTGTTCAGCTCTTTGAATGAGTTGCTTTCATGTGAACAGGATTGATCACAGCAAGATCAAAATTTCCTTGTTTGTACAATGTAACAAGATGTACATCTTAGTAACTTGGTTTCATTTCTAATTTAGTTCCATTAAGAAAGAAAGATCTTAATTGCTGAGCACTGCAATGTGCTATCTAAGCAAGATTAAACTTTCTTCATTTGTACAATCTCACAAGATGTACAACTTAGTAACTTAATTTCATTTCTAATGTACTTTCATTAAAAAAGAATGATCTTCATTTTCGAAAACTGTACTTTATTAACTAAGTTGTTGAACTCCATGAATGAATTGCTTTCTTACTAACAGAGTTGATCACAGCAAGTTCAATCTTTCACCGATTGTACAACCTAACAAGATGTACAACTTAGTATCTTGGTTTGATTTCAGATGCACTTTCGTTAGAAAAGAAAGATCTTCATTTCCAAAACCTGTACTGTACTAAATAAGCTCCTTCTTCTCTTTGAATGATTCGCTTTCTTACGAAGACGGTTGATCTCAACAAGTTCAAACTTTCACCCATTGTACCATCTAACAAGATGTACAACTTAGTACGTGGGTTTCATTTCTAATGCACTTTCATTAGAAAAGAAAGATCTTCATTTCCAAAGACTGTACTGTACTAACAAAGCTCATTGAGCTCTTTGAATGAGTTGTTTTCCGACAAACAGAATTAATCCCAGCAAGATCAAACTTTCCTCATTTGCACAATCAAAAATGGTGTACAACTTAGTAACTTCTTTTCATTTCTAATGTAGTTTTGTTAGAAAGGAAAGATCTTCATTTCCCAATGCTGTACTGTGCTAGATAAGCATGTTCCCCTCTTTGAATGAGTTGCTTTTTTACAAAGACTGTTGATCACAGGAAGTTCAAACTTTCACTGATTGACAAACCTAACAAGATGTACAACTTAGTATCCTGTGTGATTTCAAATGCACTTTCGTTAGAAAAGAAAAATCGTCAATACCGAAAACTGTACTATACTAACTAAGCTCGTTGAACTCCTTGAATGAGTTGCTTTCCTATGAACAGCATTGATAACAGCCAGGTCAAACTTTCCTCATTTTTAGAGTTAACAATATGTAAAACTTAGTACCTTCGTTTCATTTCTAATGTAGTTTAGTTAGAAAGGAAAGATCTTCATATCCCAACACTGTACTGTGTAAAGTAAGCTCATTCTGCTCTTTCAATGAGTTGCTTTCTGACGAAGAGGGTTGGTCACAGTAAGTTCAAACTTTCACCCATTGTACAACCTAACAAGATGTACAACTTATTATCTTGGTTTGATTTCAAATGCACTTTCGTTAGAAAAGAAAGATCTTCATTTCTGAAAACTGTATTGTACTAACTAAGCTCATTGAGCTCCCTGAATGAGTTGCTTTCCTACGAACAGCATTGATCACAGCCAGGTCAAACTTTGCTCATTTGACAGTCTAACAAGATGTACAACTTCGTAACTTCATTTCATTTCTAATGTAGTTTTGTTAGAAAGGAAAGATCTTCGTATCCCAACACTGTACTGTGTTAGATAAGCTTGTTCAGCTCGTTGAATGAGTTGCTTTCATACGAAGATGGTTGATCACAGCAAGGTCAAACTTTCACCGATTGAACAACCTAACAAGAAGTACAACTTAGTATATTAGTTAGATTTCAAATGCAGTTTCGTTAGAAAAGGAAGATCTTCACTTCCGAAAACTGTACTGTACTAACTAAACTCATTGAGCTCCTTGAATGAGTTGCTTTCCCATGAACAAGATTGATCACAACCAGATCAAACTTTCCTCGTTTGTACATTCTAAAAAGATGTACAACTTGGTAACTTCATTTCATTGCTAATGTAGTTTCGTTAGAAAAGAAAGATCTTCATTTCCAAATACTGTACTGTTCCAACAAAGCTTGTTGAGCTCCTTGAATGGGTTGCTTTCCTACGGACAGGATTGATCAAAGCAAGATCTAACTTTCCTCATTTGTACAATCTAAAAGGATGTACAACTTAGTAACTTCTTTTCATTTCTAATGTAATTTCGTTAGGAAGGAAAGATCTTCGTATCCCAACATTGTACTGTGTTAGATAAGCTTGTTCATCTCTTTGACTGAGTTGCTTTCTTACGAAGATGGTTGATCACAGCAAGTTCAACCTTTCACCGATTTAAATACCTATCAAGATGTACAATTTAGTGTCTTGGTTTAATTTCAAATGCACTTTCTTTAGAAAACAAAGACCTTCATTTCCGAAAACTGTACTGTACTAACTAAGCTTGTTCAGCTCCTTGAATGAGTTGCTTTCCTACGAACAGGATTGATCACAACCAGATCAAACTTTCCTCGTTTGTACAATCTAACAAGATGTACAGCTTAGTAACTGTTTCATTTCTAATGCAGTTTCATTATAAAGGAAAGATCTTTGTATCCCAACACTGTACTGTGTAAAATAAGCTTGTTCCGCTCCTTAATGAGTTGCTTTCTTATGAAGAGGGTTGATCACAGCAAGTTCAAACATTCACCAATTATACAATCTAACAAGATTTACATCTTAGTATCTTCGTTTTATTTCAAATGTGCTTTCCTTAGAAAAGCAAGATCTTCATTTCCAAAAACTGTACTGTACTAACTAATCTTGTTGAGCTGCTTGAATGAGTTGCTTACCTATGAATAGGATTGATCACAGCCAGATCAAACTTTCCTGGTTTATACAGTCTAACAAGTCATACAACTTAGTATCTTGGTTTGATTTCTAATGCGCTTTCATTAGAAAAGAAAGATCTTCATTTCCAAAAACTGTACTGTACTAACTAAGCTTGTTGAGCTCCTTGAATGAGTTCCTTTCCTACAAAGAGGATTGATCACAGCAGGATCAAACTTTCCTTGTCTGTACAATCTAAATGGATGTAGAAGTTTTTCATTTTATTTCATTTCTAATGTAGTTTCCTTAGAAAGGAAACATCTCCGTATCCAAACACTGCACTGTGTTAGATAAGCTTGTTCAGCTCTTTCAATGAGTTGTTTTCTTGCGAAGACAGTTGATCACAGCAAGTTCAAACTTTCACTGATTGAAATACCTAACAAGATGTACAACTTACTATCTTGGTTGTATTTCAAATGCACTTTAGTTAGAAAAGAAAGATCTTCATTTCCAAAAACTGTACTGTACTAACTAAGCTCGTTGAGGTCCTTGAATGAGTTGCTTTCCTATGAACAGAATTGATCAAAGGTAGATCAATCTTTCCTCCTTTGTACAATGTAATGAGATGTACAAATTGGTAACTTCGTTTCATTTCTAATGTAGTTTCCTTCGAAAAAAATATCTTGATTTCGGAAAACTATACTGCACCAACTAAGCTTGTTGAGCTCCTTGAATGAGTTGCTTTCCTACGAACAGGATTGATCACAGCCAGATCCAACTTTTATTTGTCCAGTCTAACAAGTCATACAACATAGTCTCTTGGTTTGATTTCACATGCAATTTCTTTAGAAAAGAAAGATCTTCATTTCCAAAAACTGTACTGTACTAACTAAGCTCGTTGACCTCCATGAATGAGTTGCTTTGCTGTGAAAAGGATTGATCACAACCAGATCAAACTTTCCTCGTTTGTGCAAACTAACAAGATGTACAACTTGATTACATCATTTAATTTCTGATGTAGTTTCATTAGAAAAGAAAGATCTTCATTTTGGAAAACTGTACTGAACCAACTAAGCTTTTTGAGCTCCTTGAATGAGTTCCTTTCTTACAAACAGGATTGATCACAGCCAAATCCAACTTTCCTCATTTGTACAATCTAAAAGCATGTACAACTTAGTAACCTCTTTTCATTTCTAATTTAGTTTCATTAGAAAGGAAAGATCTTCGTATCCCAACATTGCACTGTCAGATAAGCTTGTTCATCTCTTTGAATGAGTAGTTTGTTACATAGACAGTTGATCACAGCAAGTTCATGCTTTTACCGATTGAAATAGCTAACAAGTTGTACAACTTAATATCTTTGTTTCATTTCAAATACACTTTCGTTAGAAAAGAAAGATCTTCGTATCCCTACACTGTATTGTGTAAAATAAGCTCGTTCTGCTTTTTGAAAGAGTTGCTTTCTTATGAAGGTTGTTGATCACAGCAAGATCAAACTTTCCTCGTTTTTACATTCTAAAAAGATGTACAACTTAGTAACATCGTTTCATTTCTAATGTAGTGTCTTTAGAAAAGAAAGATCTTCATTTCCGAAAACTGTACTGTACTAACTAAGCTTGTTGAGCTCCTTGAATGACTTTGTTTCCTATGATCCGGATTGATCACAGCAGGAAATGAAATGAAATGAAAGATCTTTGTATCCTAAAACTGTACTGTGTTAGGTAAGCTTGTTCAGCTCCTTGAATGAGTTGCTTTCTTTTCTTTTCTTTTCTTTTCTTTTCTTTTTTTTTTTTTTTTTTTTGGTGTTTTTTATTTTGGTTTCTTTTTTCAATATATATATTTTTATTTATATTATTCTTATTTTACATTCATAATATTGGTTCCATGTCCTCCTCACTGTCCTCTCACTTTCAAAGGGACCCTCATCAATGGGGAATGTGGGTCATGCGTTGTGAGGTTAGTCAAGGCTTCTGGGGAGTATGCCCCAGTTCTGTGCATAAAGCCCAAACTCTTGACTCTAACAATCTTTCCACCCCATCTTCCGTGAGTTTCCCTGAGCCACATTGGGGTCATTTTAGTTCTGCTTCAGTGGTGAGGTTTTGGGAGCCTCTGTGTCTCAGGATATCTGTCTTAGTTGGAGTTGGGTGTTTTCTGTGTTTATCTCCTTCAGCCTTTTTCTGGTGTCGTGATCACCATGAAAGCTGTATTCTTGCCCTTCCCCTGCGTTGTTCTATGGTTTCAGCTGAGGCCCTGGTGGGGTGTGTTTAGCCAATCCTCCCTTCAGGTTGGTTTTCCACCTGAAAAAAGATAAGCAAATTCACCAACGGAGAGAGAAGTTAGTACTAGATAGAAGGGATGACCATATATGTTTTGGAGGGAATTTTATATGCATTGGCTCTCTTCTAGCCCACATTTGGTGGTATCTTGATCTTGGAGACTGAGCTCATTTTTTGTACATGGTTTTGACTTTTTTCCCAGTTCCAGCAATGAGTTCCATTCCACTGAGTGGATCTATTAGCCAAATCAAGAGCAGTTGGTTACCCCCCATGGCTGTGTGCCACTACTTCACTTGTATGAGCATTACGTCAAGTTGTTTCCTGCTGGGTATCTTAGACTGCAAGTTGTTTGGACCAATGTCGGACATTTTCCCCCAGTTGCTCGTGTAGCACCCTCTCTTACTAGACTAGCTAACTGTCTGGGGACTGACCTTCTTCCAGATTCTGGCCAGTTCTCTCTGTGTTTGGTTTCACACACATATGCTGTCTTTGACAGTAGGGACTTACCATTAACCTTTGTTGGATCACCAAGAACTCTGACAGAAGTTTGTCTTTTTGGGAAAACTTGTAGGTGTTTCAGATCAACAGCTCATTGTGGAAGTTAACCCCGTGCTGGCACTGGGTGTTATAAGTCTGCACCTAGGAAGGTGAGGGAGGAAAAAGATAGATAATGTAAAAGAGAAAATGAGTATAAAGAAGAGAGGGAGAGAGAGAGAGAGAGAAGAGAAAGAGAAAGAGAAAGAGAAAGAGAAAGAGAAAGAGAAAGAGAAAGAGAAAGAGAAAGAAAATCAGGACAAGATTAAAGTTGGCCTTCATGATGTTCTCTACAAGTTCCTGTGGTTTGGGTGATCCCTCTGCGGGCCTGCTGAAGGATCAATGTTTTAGACTGTTTTTCAGAGTAAAGGGTTTTCTAGTATCTTTTCCTTTTGGGTCCCAATTTGTATCCCCCCTTGTCCTCCCTCCCACCCTCTCCTTCACTCCCACCCATCCCCTCCCTCCATCCCACCCTCTCTCTTGTCTGGGCCTCAGAGTATTTATTAGGTTTAGCCACATGTCACGTGGATTCCGGTTAGGAGTGACAGATAAACGAGACCATGCGACGATTATCTTTTTGTGCTTGGGTGAGCTCACAGAGGATCATCTGTTCCATGTGACCTTTTTTTTTTCAAATTTCCTTATTTCATCTTTCCTTACTGCTAGATAAAATTCCATAGTATAGATATACCACATCTTTGTTATCCATTCATCTAGTGATGGACACCTGGGTTGATTCCAGCTCTTTGCTATTATGAATTGAGCAGCTATAAACATGGTTGAGCAAATGTCTCTGATCTGAGGCTTGGAGCCTTTAGGGAAAATGCCCAATAAGAGAATAACTGGATAAATTGGTAGGTCTATGGTCATCCTTCTCAGGAGTCTCCATATAGCTGTCCATAGTGGTTGAACCACTTTACATTCCCACCAGCAGTGAAAACTTGTTCCTATTTCTCCACAGCCTCGCCAGCATTTGTTTTCATTTTTTTTTTTTTGATGTTAGCCATCCTTACTGAGGTAAGGTGGAATCTCATAGTTGTTTTAATTTGCATTTCCCTGATGATTAGGGATGTTGAACGTTTTCTTAAATGTGTGTTTGCTATTTGTATTTCTTCCTTTGAGAACTCCCTGTGCAGTTCTCTGCCCGACTTTGTGAGTAGGTTGTTTGGTGATTTATTGTTGAAGTTTTGGAGTTCTTTGTAGATTCTAGAAATTAGGCCTCTGTCAGTTGTATAGCTGGTGAAAATTCTCTCCCATTCTGTGGGTAATCTGCTGGCTTTGGTTATAGTATTTTTGTCAGTGAAAAAGCCTTTCAGCTTCATGAGATCCCAATGGTTGAGTGATTGTTTAATTTCCTGAGCTGCTGGGGTTGTGTTCAGGAAATCTTTTCCCACTCCTACATCGTGGAAGGTTCCTCCTATTTTTTCTTCCAGGAGTACTCCCAGTAAGTTCCACCGCACCTCCGGGTGGTTGGCACTAGGCTCTGGCCAATAATGGCAGGGGTCCAAGTGATCACTCAGATCAGCAAGTTCTGCCCCGGGCTCTGCTAGTAATAGCGGGCGTCTGAGCGGTCACTCAGACTGGAAAGTTCTGCTGCGCCTCCGGGCGGGTAGCCCCGGGATCTGGCGAATAATGGCGGGGGTCCAAGCAATCACTCAGACCAGCAAGTTCCGCCCCAGGCTCTGCTGGTAATGCCGGGTGTCTGAGCAGTCACTCAGACCAGGAAGTTCCGCTGGGCTCTGGCCAGTAATGGTGGGCATCTGGCTGGCGGTTTGGGTCACCCCCGCCCAGGAGGACCTAACCAGCAGTGGCCCCTGGCCTAGAGTGTGGGAATCAGTGGATTCCCTATTTTTTCATCCACCTCCTCCCTCTGGCAGCATGCAATGGCCAATAAACCCATTAAGAAATCTTTTATAAGCTTAAAAATCTTGCTTTTACTTCCCTGTAAGGTCAGTAGAGGTTACACGGATGCCATCTTCAGGCGACTCCCCGAATGAGTTGCTTTCTTACGAAGATGGTTAATCACACCAAGTTCAAACTTTCATTTATTGAACAACCTAACACGATGTACAACTTAGTATCTTGGCTTGATTTCAAATGTACTTTCATTAGAAAAGAAAGATCTTCATTTCTGAAAACTATGCTGTACTAACTAAGCTCATTGAGCTCCTTCAATGAGTTGTTTCCTACAAACAGGATTGATCACAGTCAGATCAAACTTTCCTCGTTTGTACAGTCTAATAAGATGTACAACTTAGTATCTTGGTTTGATTTCAAATGCGCTTTCTTCAGAAAAGAAATATCTTCTTTTCGAATAACTGTACTCTACTAACTAAGCTTTTTGAGTTCCTTGAATGAGTTGCTTTCCTATCAACAGGATTGATCACAGCATGATCAAACTTTCCTCCTTTGTACAATCTGACAAGATTTACTATTTAGTACCTTCGTTTCATTTCTAATGTAGTTTCTTTAGAAAGGAAAGGTCTTCGTATCCCAACACTGTACCGTGTAAAATAAGCTCCTTCTGCTCTTTGAATGAGTTGGTTTCTTACGAAGAGGGTTGATCACAGAAAGTTCAAACGTGCAACGATTGTACAATCTCACAAGATGTACGACTTAGTAACTTCATTTCAATTCTAATGTAGTTTCGTTAGAAAGGAAAGATCTTCATATGCCAAAACTGTACGGTGTTAGATAAGGTTGTTCAGCTCTTTGAAAGTGTCGCTTTCTTAAGATGACAGTTGATCACAGCAAGTTCAAACTTTCACCGATTTTACAATCTCACAAGATGTACAACTTAGTATCTTAGTTTGATTTCAAATGCGAATTAGTTAGAAAAGAAAGATCTTCATTTCCAAAAACTGTATTGTAATAAGCTTGTTGAGCTGCTTGAATGAGATGCTTTCCTACGAACAGGATTAATCACAACCATTTCAAACTTTCGTCGTTTATAAAATCTAACAAGATGTACAACTTGGTAAGTTCGTTTCATTTCTAATGTACTTTTTTTTAGAAAAGAAAGTTCTTCATTTCCTAAAACTGTACTGTACTAACTAAGCTTGTTGAGCTCCTTGAATGAGTTGCTTTCCTACGAACAGGATTGATCACAGCCAGATCAAACTTTCCTCATTTGTACAATCTAAATGATGTAAAACTTAGTAACTTCTTTCCATTTCTAATATTCTTTCGTTAGAAAGGAAAGATCTTTGTATCCCAATACTGTACTGTGTAAAATAAGCTCGTTAGGCCCCTTGAATGAGATGCTTTCTTAGGAAGACGGTTGATCACAGCGAGTTCAAACTTTTACCAATTGTAGAGTCTAATAAGATATACAAGTTAGTATCTTGGATTGATCTCAAATGTACTTCGTTAGAAAAGAAAGATCTTAATTTCTGAAAACTGTACTGTACTAACTAAGCTTGTTGAGCTCCTTGAATGAGTTGCTTTCCGATGAACAGGATTGATCACAGCAAGATCAAACTTTCCTCGTTTGTAGAGTCTAACACGATGTACAAGTTGGTAACTGCATTTCATTTCTAATGTAGTTTCATTAGAAAAGAAAGATCTTCATTTCCCAAAACTGTAGTGTATTAACCAAGCTTGTTGATATCCATGGAAGAGTTGCATTCCTACGAACAGGATTGATTACAGCAAGATCAAACTTTCCTCATTTGTACAATCTAAAAGGATGTACAACTTAGTAACTTTGTTTCATTTCTAATGTAGTTTCGTGAGAATGGAAAGATCTTCGTATCCCAACACTGTACTGTGTTAGATACGCTTGTTCAGCTCTTTGAATGAGTTGCTTTCTTAGGAAGACGGTTGATCAGAGCAAGTTCAAACTTTGACCAATTGAACTACCTAACAAGATGTACAATTTAGTAACTTTGTTTTATTTCTAATGTAGTTTCATTAGAAAAGAAAGATCTTCATTTCCAAACACTATACTGTACCAACTAAGCTTGTTGAGCTGCTTGAAGGAGTAGCTTTCCTACGAACAGGATTGATCACAGGCAGATCAAACTTTCCTCATTTGTACAATCTAAAAGCATGTACAACTTAGTAACTTCTTTTCATTTCTGATGTAGTGTGTTTAGAAAGGAAAGAGCTTTGTATCCCAACACTGTACTGTGTTAGGTAAGCTTGTTCAGCTCTTTGAATGAGTTGCTTTCTTACGAAGATGGTTGATCATAGCAAGTTCAAATTTCACCGACTGAAAAACCTAACAAGATGTCCAACTTAGTATCTTGGTTTCATTTTTAATGAACTTTCATTAGAGAAGAAAGATCTTCTTTTCCGAAAACTGTACTGTATTAACTAAGCTTGTTGAGCTCCTTGAATGAGTGGCTTTCCTATGAACAGGATTGGTCAATGCAAGGTCAAACTTTCCTCATTTGTACAATCTAAAAGGATATACAACTTAGTAACTTCTTTTCATTTCTAATGTAGTTTCATTAGAAAGGAAAGATCTTTGTATCCCAATACTGTGCTGCATAAAATAAGCTTGTTCTGCTCTTTCAATGAGTTGCTTTCTTACAAAGACGGTGATCACAGCAAGTTCAAACTTTCCTCGTTTGTACAGTCTAACAAGATGTACAACTTAGAATATTGTTATGATTTCAAATGCGCTTTCATTAGAAAAGAAAGATATTTATTTCCAAAAGCTGTACTGTGCTAACTAAGCTCATTGAGCTCCTTGAATGAGTGGCCTTTCTACGAACAGGATTCATCACAGCCAGATCAATCTTTCCTCATTTGTACAATCTAACAAGATATACAACTTAGTATCTTGGTTTGTTTTCAAATGCACTTTCGTTAGAAAAGAAAGATCTTCATTTCCGAAAACTGTACTGTACTAACTAAGCTCGTTGAGCTCCTTGAATGAGTTGCGTTCCTATGAACAGGATTGATGACATCAAGATAAAACTTTCTCAGTTTTACAATCTAATAGGTTGTATAACATAGTAACTTCGTTTCATTTCTAACGTAGTTTCTTTAGAAAGGAAAGATCTTCTTTTCTGAAAACTGTACTGTACCAATTAAGGTTGTTGAGCTTCTTGAATGAGTTGCCTTCCTATGAACAAGATTGATCAAAGACAGATCCAACTTTCCTCGTTGTACAGTGTAACAACATGTAAACTGAGTATCTTGGTTTGATTCCAAATGCACTTACGTTAGAAAAGAAAGATCGTCATTTCCAAAAACTATACTGCACTAACTTAGTTCCTAAAGCTCCTTGAATGAGTTGGTTTCCTATGAATAGGATTGATCACAGCCAGATCAAACTTTCCTCGTTTGTACAATCTAACAAAATGTACAACTTAGTAACTTCGTTTCATTTCTAATGTAGTTTTGTTAGAAAGTAAAGATGTTCGTATCCCAAAACTGTACGGTTTTAGATAAGCTTGTTCAGCTCTTTGAATGAGTCACTTTCTTACGAAGACAGTTGATCTCAGCAAGTTCACACTTTCACCGATTGTAATACCTAACAAGTTGTACAACTTAGTATGTTGGTTTCATTTCTAATGCACTTTCATTAGAAAAGAAAGATCTTTTCCAAAAATGGTAGTGCACTAACTAAGCTTGTTGAGCTCATTGAATGTGTTGCTTTCCTACGAACAGGATTGATCACATCAAGATCAAACTTTCCTCATTTGTACATTCTAACAAGATATACAACTTCATATCTTGGTTTGATTTCAAATGCGCTTTCGTTAGAAAAGAAAGATCTTCATTTCCAAAAACTGTACTGTCCTAACTAAGCTTGTTGAGATCCTTGAATGAATTGCTTTCCTACGAACAGGATTGATCACATCAAGATCAAACTTTCCTCGTTGGTACAATCTAACAAGATGTACAACTTAGCAACTTCGTTTCAGTTCTAATGTAGTTTCATTAGAAAGGAAAGATCTTCATATCCCGAAGCTGTACGGTGTTAGATAAGCTAGTTCTGCTCTTTGAATGAGTTGCTCTCTTATGAACAGGGTTAATCACAACAAGTTCAAACTTTCAGCAATGGTACAATCTAACATGATATACAACTTAGTGTCTTGGTTTGATTTCAAATGCACTTTCATTAGAAAAGAAACATCTTCATTTCCGAAAACTGTACTGTACTAACTAAGCTCGTTGAGCGCCTTGAATGAGTTGCTTTCCTATGAACAGGATTGATCACAGCAAGATAAAACTTTCCTCGTTTTTACAATCTAACAAGATGTACAACTTAGTAACTTCGTTTCATTTCTAATGTAGTTTCTTTAGAAAGGAATGCTCTTCGTATCCCAACACTGTACGGTGTTAGGTAAGCTTGTTAAGCTCCTTGAATGAGTTTTTTTTTTTTTCTTTCTTTTTTTTTGTTTTTTGGGTTTTTTTTTAGGTTTCTTTTTTCAATGTATATATTTTCATTTATATTATTCTGATTTTATATTCATAGTATTGGTTCCATTGTGCTCCTCCCTGTCCTCCCACTTTAAAGGGACCCTCATCAATAGGGAATGTGTGTCATGCATTGTGAGGTAGTCAAGGGTTCTGGGGGGTATGCCCCAGTTCTGTGCATAAAGCCCCAACTTGTGACTCTAACAATCTTTCCACCCCCTCTTCTGCAAGTTTCCCTGAGCCACATTGGGGTCATTTTAGTTCTGCTTCAGTGGTGAAATTTTGGGAGCCTCTGTGTCTCTGGATATCTGGCTTAGTTGGAGTTGGGTGTTCTCTGTGTTTATCTCCTTTAGCCTTTCTATGGTGTCGTGATCACCATGAATGCTGTATTCTTGCCCTTCCCCTGAGTTGTTCTAAGGTTTCAGCTGAGGCCCTGGTGGGGTATGGTTAGTTGATCCTCCCTTCAGGTTCGTTGTCTATCTGAAAAAAGATAAGCAAATTCACCAATGGAGAGAGAAGTTAGTACTAGATAGAAGGGATGACCATATATGTTTTGGAGGGAATTTTATATGCATTGGCTCTCTTCTAGCCCACATTTGGTGGTATCTTGATCTTGGAGACTGAGCTCATTTTTTGTACATGGTTTTGACTTTTTTCCCAGTTCCAGCAATGAGTTCCATTCCACTGAGTGGATCTATTAGCCAAATCAAGAGCAGTTGGTTACCCCCCATGGCTGTGTGCCACTACTGCACTTGTATGAGCATTACGTCAAGTTGTTTCCTGCTGGGTATCTTAGACTGCAAGTTGTTTGGACCAATGTCGGACATTTTCCCCCAGTTGCTCGTGTAGCACCCTCTGGTAGTAGACTAGCTAACTGTCTGGGGAATGACCTTCTTCCAGAATCTGTCCAGTTTTCTCTGTGTTTGGTCTCACACACATATGCTGTTTTCGACAGTAGGGTCTTACCATTAACCTTTTGTGGGTCAGCAAGAACTCTGACAAAAGTCTGTCATTTTTGGGATACATTGTAGGTGTTTCAGATCAACACCTCATTGTTGAAGTTAACCCTGTGCTGGAACTCGGTGTTATAAATCTGCACCTTGGAAGGTGAGGGAGGAAAAAGATAGATAATGTAAAAGAGAAAGTGAGTATAGAGAAGAGAGGGAGAGAGAGAGAAGAGAAAGAGAATCACGACAAGATTAAAGTTGGCCTTCATGATGTCCTCTCCATGTTCCTGTGGTTCGGGTGTTCCCTCTGCGGGTCTACTAAAGGATCAATGTTTTAGCCTGTTGTTCAGAGTAAAGGGCTTTATAGTATCTTTTCCTTTTGGGTCCCAATTTGTATCTCCCCCTTGTCCTCCATCCCGCCCTCTTCTTCCCTCCCACCCTTACCCTACCTCCATCCCACCCTCTCTTTTGTCTGGGCCTCAGAGTGTTTATTAGGTTTAGCCACATGTCACATGGATTCCTGTTAGGAGCGACAGATAAACAAGACCATGCGACGATTATCTTTTTGTGCTTGGGTGAGCTCACTGAGAATTATCTGTTCCATGTTTGACCATTTTTTTTCAAAATTCCGTATTTCATCTTTCCTTACTGCTACGTAGAATTCCATAGTATAGATATACCACATCTTTCTTATCCATTCATCTAGTGATGGATACCTGGGTTGATTCCAGCTCTTTGCTATTATGAATTGAGCAGCTATAAACATGGTTGAGCAAATGTCTCTGATCTGAGGCTTGGAGCCTTTAGGGTAAATGCCCAATAAGGGAATAACTGGATAAATTGGTAGGTCTATGGTCATCCTTCTCAGGAGTCTCCATATAATTGTCCATAGTGGTTGAACCACTTTACATTCCCACCAGCAGTGAAAACTTGTTCCTATTTCTCCACAGCCTCACCAGCATTTGTTTTCATTGTTGTTGTTGTTGTTTTTTTTTTGATGTTAGCCATCCTTACTGGGGTAAGGTGGAATCTCATAGTTGTTTTAATTTACATTTCCCTGATGATTAGGGATGTTGAACATTTTCTTAAATGTGTGTTTGCTATTTGTATTTCTTTCTCTGAGAACTCCCTGTGCAGTTCTCTGCCCCACTTTGTGAGTAGGTTGTTTGGTGATTTTTGTTGAGGTTTTGGAGTTCTTTGTAGATTCTAGAAATTAGGCCTCTGTCAGTTGTATAGCTGGTGAAAATTTTCTCCCATTCTGTGGGTAATCTGCTGGCTTTGGTTATAGTATTTTTGTCAGTGAAAAAGCCTTTCAGCTTCATGAGATCCCAATGGTTGAGTGATTGTTTAATTTCCTGAGCTGCTGTAGTTTTGTTCAGGAAATCTTTTCCCATTCCTACATCGTGGAAGGTTCCTCCTATTTTTTCTTCCAGGAGTAGCAGAGTTTCTGGTTTTATATTAAGGTCGTTGATCCATTTGGACTTAATTTTTGTGCATGAAGAGTTGTGTGGGTCAAGTTTCATTTTCCTACATATGGTTGTCCAGTTTGTCCAGCACCATTTGTTGAAGATGCTGTCTTTTCTCCATTCTGCATTGGTAGGGCCTTTGTCAAATATCAAGTAGCTATAGTTACTTGACCCAAAGTCTGGGTCTTCCATTCTGTTCCATTGGTCTATCATACTGTTTTTATGCCAGTACCATGTTGTTTTTATTACCATGGCTTTGTAGTATAGCTTTAGATCAGGTATGGTGATGCCTCCAGAGGTATTTCTTTTGCTGGGGATGAGTTTGGATATCCGAGGCCTTCTTCCTTTCCATATGAATTTTGAGTTAGTTTTTTCTATCTCATTGAAGAAGGAAGTTGGGATTTTTATTGGCATTGCATTGAATCTATAAAGTGCTTTTGGTAAAATTGCCATTTTCACAATGTTAATTCTACCAATCCAGGAGCGTGGGAGATCTTTCCATTTTTGTAGGACCTCCTCAATTTGTTATTTAAGAGTTTTTATTTTTTCATTGTATAGGTCGTTCACTTCCTTAGTTAATGTTATTCCAAGGTATTTTATTTTCTTTGTTACAATTGAAAATGGGACAATGTTAGTCATTTCTTTTTCTGTCTCTTTGTCCTTTGCATACAGAAAGGCTACTGATTTCTGTGCATTGATTTTTTTATCCTGCTACTTTGCTGAAGGTGCTAATGACCTTTAAGAGCTTTGAGATTGAATTTTTCAGGTCACTTATGTATAGAATCATGTTATCTGCAAATAGGCCTAACCTAACTTCTTCCTTTCCAATTTGTATCCCTTTGATTTCTTTCTCCTGTCTTATTGCTTGAACTAATACTCTAGTACTCTGTTGAAGAGCAGAGGTGAGAGTGGACACTGCTGCCTTGTTCCTGACCTCAATGGGAATTCCTTCAGTTTCTCCCCATTGAGAATTACTTGGAGCTGGGTGTGGTGGTGCACGCCTTTAATCCCAGCACTTGGGAGGCAGAGGTAGGAGGATCGCTGAGCGTTCAAGGCCACACTGAGACTACATAGTTAGCTCCAGGTCAGCCTGGACCGGAGTGAAACCCTACCTCGAAAAACCAAAAAAAAAAAAAAAAAAAGAATTACTTGGGCTTTAGGTGCTTTATATATAGCCTTTATTATGTTGAGATATGGGCCATGCATGCCTATTCTCTCCAATGTTTTGATCATGAAGTGATGTTGTATTTTGTCAAAGGTCTTTTCTGCATCTATCGAAATGATCATTTGGTTTTTGTGTTTCAGCTTGTTTATGTGGTGTAATACATTGACAGATTTCCTTTTGTTGAACCACCTCTGCCTTCCAGGGATGAAGCCTACTTGATCAAGGTGGATATTGCTTTTGAAGTACTGTTGAATTCGGTTTGCAAGAATTTTGTTCAGGATTTTGCATCTATGTTCATCAAAGAAATGGGCCTATAATTTTCCTTTCTTGTGGCATCCCTGCCTGGTTTTGGAATTAGGGTGATATTAGCTTCATAAAAGGAGTTAGGGATCTATCCCTGTTCTCCTATTGTGTGGCACAGTTTGAGAAGAATTGGTTTCAGTTCTTCCATGAAGGTTTGGTAGAATTCCGCTGAGAAACCGTCTGGTCCTGGACTCTTTTTTTGGAGAGGTGTTTTATTACCTCTTCAATCTTGAAGGCTGTGATGGGTCTGTTTAGGAAATTAATCTGCTCTGGGCTTAGCTTTGGTAGGTGGTATGTGTCCAGGACTATATCCATTTCTTCCATATTCTCCTGTTTTATGGAGTAGAGGTTTTTGAAGTAAGTCCTAATAATGCTTCCTATTTCACTATGTCTGTTGTGATCTCTCCTTTTTCATTTCTAATTTTGTTGATTTGAAGTGTTTCTTTTTCTGCTTGATCAAATTGGCCAGGGGTGTATCAGTCTTGTTAATTTTTTCAAAGAACCAGCTCTTTGTTTCATCAATTTTCTTAATTGTCCTCTTAGTTTCCAATTCATTAATTTCTGCTCTGATCTTAATTATTTCTTTCCGTCTGGAGCTTTTTGGGTTGGCATCTTCTAGCTTTTCAAATGCCTTTAGGTGAATGGTTAGGTTATTGATTTGGGATCTCTCTGTTTTTGTTATGAAGGCATTTAGCGCTATGATTTTTCCCCTAAGGACTGCCTTCATTGTGTCCCATAAGTTTTGGTATTATGTTTTCTCATTGTCATTGAATTCTAGAAATTTTGCAATTTCATTCTTTATTTCATCCACAACCCATTTATTGTTTAAAAGTGTGTTGTTCAATTTCCAGGAGGTAGAGGGATTCCTGGTGTACTTTTTGATGTTGATTTCTAGCATTACCGCATTGTGGTCTGATATCATGCAGGAAATTATATCAATTTTCTTGAAAATATGGAGGCAGGCTTTGTGGCACAGTACATGATCTATTTTAGAGAAGGTTCCATGGGCTGCTGAGAAGAATGTGTAATCGGTAGATTTTGGGTGGAATGTTCTTTATATGTCTGTAGGGTCTAGTTGTTCTATGGTGTTGTTGAGCTCTCTTACTTCCCTATTAATTTTCTGTTTGGATGATCTATCCATTGTTGATAATGGAGTATTAAAGTCCCCGACTATGATGGTATTGGTGTTTATTTCTGTTTTGTTGCCAAGTAGATTTTGCTTTATGAATTGTGGTGCACCTGTGTTTGGTACATAAATATTGATGACTGTGATATCTTCTTGTTGGAGTGTTCCCTTGATAAGTAAGAAGTGGCCTTCTTTGTCTTTTTTAGTTACTTTTGGTTTGAAGTTTATTTTATCAGATATAAGTTTAGCTACACCTGCTTTTTTCTTGTTTGTGTTTGCTTGGAAAATCATTTTCCACCCTTTCACCCTGAAGAGGTGTCTGTCTTTAGTGGTGAGGTGGGTTTCTTGAAGAAAGCAGATTGAGTGGTCCAGTTTTCTGATCTGACCTGTTAGCTTGTTCAGCTCTTTGAATGAGTTGATTTCTTACGAAGACAGTTGACCACAGCAAGTTCAAACTTTCATCGATTGAGCTACCTAACAAGATGTACAACGTAGTATCTTTGTTTGATTTCAAATGCACTTTCGTTAGAAAGAACAATCTTCATTTCCAAATACTATACTGCACTAACTAAGTTCGTTGAGCTCCTTGAATGTGTTGCTTCCCTAAGAACAGGTTTGATCCCAGCCAGTTCAAACTTTCTTCGTTTGTACAATATTACAAGATGTACAACTTAGTAACCTCTTTTCATTTCTAATGTAGTTTCGTTAGAAAGGAAAGATTTTCATATCCCAAAACTGTACGGGGTTAGATCAGCTTATTCAGCTCTTTGAATGAGTCACTTTCTTATGAAGATGGTTTATCTCAGCAAGTTCAAACTTTCACCAATTGTATAACCTAACAAGATGTACAACTTAGTATGTTGGTTTCAATTCTAATGCACTTTCATTAGAAAACAAAGATCTTCTTTCCCGAAAACTGTACTGTACTAACTAAGCTTGTTGAGCTTCTTGAATCAGTTGCTTTCCTACGAACAGGATTGATCACAGCAAGATCAATCTTTCCTCATTTGTACATTCTAAATGGATGTGCAACTTACTAACTTCCTTTCATTTCTAATGTAGTTTTGTTAGAAAGCAAAGATCTTTGTATCGCAACACTGTACAGTGTTAGATAAGCTTGTTCAGCTCTTTGAATGAATTGTTATTTAGAAAGACGGTTGATCTCAGAAAGTTCAAACTTTCACCGATTGTACAACCTAACAAGGTGTACAATTTAGTAACTTGGTTTCATTTCTGATGTAGTTTCTTTAAGAGAGAAAGAGCTTCATTGCTGAACACTGTACTGTGTAATATAAGCTCCTTCTGCTCTTTGAATGAGTTGCTTTCTAATGAAGAGGGTTGATCACAGAAAGTTCAAACTTTCACAGATTGTAAAAACTAAAAAGATGTACAACTTAGTAACTTCATTTCAATTCTAGTGTAGTTTTGTTAGAAAGGAAAGATCTTCATATACCAAAACTGTATGGTGTTAGATAAGCTTGTTCAGCTCTTTGGATGTGTCGCTTTCTACGATGACGGTTGATCAGAGCACGTTCAAACTATGACAGATTGAAATACCTAACAAGTTGTACATCTTAATGTCTTGGATTGAATTCAAGTGCACTTGCCTTAGAAAAGAAAGATCTTCTTTTTTGAAAACTGTACTGTACTAACAAAGTTTGTTGAGCTCCTTGAATGAGTTACTTTCACAAGAACAGGATTGATAACAGCCATATCAAACTTTCCTTGTTTGTACAATCTATAAAGGTGTACAACTTGGTACCTTCATTTCATTTCTAATATAGTTTTGTTAAAAAAGAAAGATCTTCATTTCCAAAAACTGTACTGTACTAAGCTCATTTAGCTCCTTAAATGTGTTGCTTTCCTTCAAACAGGATTGATCACAGCCAGATCAAACTTTCCTTGTTTGTACAGTCTAACAAGATGTACAACTTAGTATCTTGGTTTGATTTCAAATGTGCTTTCATTAGAAAAGAAAGACCTTCATTTCCAAAAACTGTAGTGTACTAACTAAGCTTGTTGAGCTCCTTGAATGAGTTGCTTTCCTACGAACAGGATTGATCACAGCAAGATCAAACTTTCCTCGTTTGTACAATCTAAAAAAATGTACAAATTAGTAACTTCATGTCATTTCTAATGTAGTTTCGTTAGAAAGGAAAGATCTTCGTATCCCAACACTGTACTGTGTAAAATAAGCTCTTTCTGCTCTTTGAATGAGTTGCTTTCTTACAAAGAGGGTTGATCACAGTAAGTTCAATCTTTGACCATTTGTACAATCTCACAAATTGTACAACTTAGTATCTTTGTTTGATTTCAAATGCACTTTCATTAGAAAAGAAAGATCTTCATTTCCAAAAACTGTACTGTACTAACAAAGCTCTTTGAGCTCCTTGAATGAGTTGCTTTCCTATGAACAGGATTGATCACAGCCAGATCAAACTTTCCTCATTTGTACAATCTTAGAGATTGAACAACTTAGTAACTTCTTTTCTTTTCTAATGTAGTTTCATTAGAAAGGAAAGATCTTCGTATCCCAAAACTGCACGGTTTTAGATAAGCTTGTTCAGCTCTTTGAATGAGTAGCTTTCTTACAAAAACGGTTGATCTCAGCAAGTTCAAAGTTTCACCAATTGTATAACCTAACAAGATGTACCACTTAGTATGTTGGTTTCATTTCTAATGTGCTTTCATTAGAAAATAAAGATCTTCTCCAAAAACTGTACTGTACTAACTAAGGTTTTTGAGCTCCTTGAATGAGTTGCTTTCCTCTGAACAGCTTACCAACTTCATTTCATTTCTAATGTAGTTTCTTTAGAAAGGAAAGATCTTCATATACCAACACTGTACTGTATAAAATAAGCTCGTTCTGCTCTTTGAATGAGTTGCTTTCTACTAAGTGTGTTGATCACAGCAAGTTCAAACTTTAACCAATTGTACAATCTAAGAATATGTACAACTTAGTATCTTGGTTTGATTTCAAATGCGCTTTCTTTAGGAAAGAAAGATCTTCATTTCCAAAAACAAAACTGTACTAACTAAGCTCTTTGAGGTCCTTCAATGAGTTATTTTCCTATGAACAGGATTGATCACAGCACTTTCGTTAGAAAAGAGAGATCTTCTTTTCCGAAAATGATACTGTACTAACTAAGCTTGTTAAGCTCCTTGAATGTGTTGCTTTCCTACAAACAGGATTGATCACAGCCAGATCAAACTTTCCTCATTTGTACAGTCTAACAATATATACAGCTTAGTATCTTGGTTTGATATCAAATGCGCTTCTGTTAGAACAGAAAGTTCAAAATTTCACTGATTGAACTACCTTACAAGATGTACAACTTAGTGATGTGGTTTGATTTCAAATGCACTTTCGTTAGAAAAGAAAGATATTAATTTCCAAAAACTGTACTGTACTAACTAAGCTCTTTGTGCTCCTTGAATGAGTTGCTTTCATATGAGAAGGATTGATCAAAGATGGATCAAACATTCCTCATTTGTACAATCTAAAGGGATGTAAAACTTAGTAACTTTGTTTCATTGCTAATGTAGTTTCGTTAGAAAGGAAAGATCTTCATATCCCTATACTGTACTGTGTAAAATAAGCTCATTCTGCTCTTTGAATGAGTTTCTTTCTTACAAAGAGGCTTGATCACAGCAAGTTCAAATTTTCACCAATTGTACAATCTGACAAGATGTACAACTTAGTATCTTGGTTTGATTTAAAATGCACTTTCTTTAGAAAAGAAAGATCCTCATTTACAAAAACTGTACTGTACTAAATAAGCTCATTGAGCTCCTTGAATGAGTTGCTTTACTAGGAACAGGACTGAGCACAGCAAGATCAAACTTTCCTCATTTTTACAATCTAAAAGGATGTACATCTTACTAACTTCATTTCATTTCTAATGTTCTTTCGTTAGAAAGGAAAGATCTTCGTATCCCAACACTCTACTGTGTTAGATAAGCTTGTTCAGCTCTTTGAATGAGTTGCTTTCTTACGAAGACGGTTGATCACAGTAAGTTCAAACTTTCACCAATTGTACAATCTAACAAGATGTACAACTCAGTATCTTGGTTTGATTTCAAATGCACTTTCCTTAGAAAAGAAAGATCTTCATTTCCAAAACCTGTTCTGTACTAACCAAGCTCATTGAGCTCCTTGAATGAGTTGCTTTCCTATGAACAGATTTGATCACAGCAAGATCAAACTTTTCTCTTTTTACAATCTAAAAGGATGTTCAACTTAGTAACTTTGTTTCATTTCTTTGTAGTTTCGTTAGAAAGGAAAGATCTTCGTATCCCAACAATATACTGTGTTAGATATGCTTGGTCAACTCTTTGAATGAGTTGTTTTCTTACGAAGGTGGTTGATCACAGCAAGGTGAATCTTTCACCGATTGAAATACCTAAAAAGATGTACAACTTAGTATTATGGTTTGATTTCAAATGCACTTTCTTTAGAAAAGAAAGATATTCATTTCCAAAAACTGTACTCTATTAAGTAAGCCTGTTGAGCTCCTTGAATGAGTTGCTTTCCTACAAACAGGATTGATCACAGCCAGATCAAACTTTCCTCCTTTGTACAATCTAACATGATGTACAACTTGGCAACTTCATTTCATTTCTAATGTAGTTTCTTTAGAAAAGAAAGATCTTCATTTCTGAAACCTGTACTGTACCAACTAAGCTTGTTGTGCACCTTGAATGAGTTGCATTCCTACGAATAGGATTGATCACAGCAAGATGAAACATTCCTCATTTATAAAAATTAAAAGAATGTACAACTCACTAACTTCTTTTCATTTCTAATGTAGTTTTGTTAGAAAGGAAAGATCTTTGTATACCAACACTGTACTGTGTTAGGTAAGCTTGTTCAGCTCTTTGAAAGAATTGCTTTCTTACGAAGACGGTTGATCACAGCTAGTTCAAACTTTCACCGATTGAAAAACCTAACAAGATGTACAACTTAGTATCTCAGTTTGATTTCAATTGCACTTTCGTTAGGAAAGAAAGATCTTCATTTGCAAATTCTGTACTGTACTAAGCTTGTTGAGCTCCTTGAATGAGTTGCTTTCCTATGAACAGGATTGATCACAGCCAGATCAAACTTTCGCCATTTGTAGAGTCTGATAAGGTGTACAACTTAGTATCTTGGTTTGATTTCAAATGTGCTTTCATTAGAAAAGAAAGATCTTCATTTCCAAAAACTGTACTGTACTAACTAAGCCTGTTGAGCTCCTTGAATGAGTTTCTTTCCTACAAAGAGGATTGATCACAGCAAGATCAAACTTCCCTCGTTTGTACGATCTAACAATATGTACAAATTAGTAACTTCGATTAATTTCTAATGTAGTTTCTTCAGAAAGGAAAGATCTTGGTATCCCAACACTGTATTGTGTAAAGTAAGCTAGTTCTGCTCTTTGAACGAGTCGCTTTCTTACGAAGAGGGTTGATCACAGCAAGATGAAACTTTCACCGATTGTACAATCTATGAAGACGTACAACTTGGTATCTTGGTTTGATTTAAACTGCACTTTCCTTAGAAAAGAAAGATCTTCATTTCTAAAAAATGTACTGTACTAATTAAGCTCGTTCAGCTCCTTGAATGAGTTGCTTTCCTATGAACAGGATTGATCACAGCCAGATCAAACTTTCCTCGTTTGTACAATCTAACAAGATGTACAACTTAGTAACTTCCATTCTTTTCTATTGTAGTTTGTTTAGAACAGACAGATCTTCATTTCCAAAAACTGTTATGTATTAACTAAGCTCGTTGAGCTCCTTGAATGAGTTGCTTTCCTGTGGACAGGATTGATCACAGCAAGATCAAACTTTCCTCATTTGTACAATCTAAAAGGATGTACAACTTAGTAACTTCGTTATATTTCTAATGGAGTTTCATTACAGAGGAAAGATCTTCGTATCCCAACATTGCAGTGTGTTAGGTAAGCATGTTCAGCTTTTTGAATGAGTTGTTTTCTTCTGAAGATGGTTGATCACAGCAAGTTCAAAGTGTCACCATTTGAACAACCTAATAAGATGTACAACTTAGTATCTTTTTTTGATTTCAAATGCACTTTCATTAGAAAAGAAAGATCTTCATTTCTGAAAACTGTACTGTAGTAACTGAGCTCATTGAGCTCCTCAAATGAGTTGCTTTCCTACGAACAGGATTGATCACAGCCAGATCAAACTTTTTCGTTTGTCCAGTCTAACAAGATTTACAACTTGGTATCTTGGTTTGATTTCAAATGCAATTTCATTAGAAAGGAAAGATTTTCACTTCCAAAAACTGTATTTTACTTACAAAGTTGTTGAGCTCCTTGAATGTGTTGCTTTCGTAAGAAAAGGATAGATCACAGCAAAATAAAGCTTCCTCATTTGTACAATCTCACAAGATGTATAACTTAGTAGCTTCATTTCATTTCTAATGTAGTTTCCTTAGAAAAGAAAGATCTTCATTTCTGAAAACTGTACTGTACTAACTGAGCTCGTTGACCTCCTTGAATGAGTTGCTGTCCTATGAAGAGGATTGATCACAGCCAGATCAAACTTTCCTCATTTGTACAGTCTAACAAGGCGTACAAATTGGTATCTTGGTTTGATTTCAAATGTACTTTCGTTAGAAAAGAAAGATCTTCATTTCCAAAAACTGTACTGTACTACCTAAGCTTGTTGAGCTCCTTGAATGAGTTGCTTTCCTTAGAACTTTCCTCGTTTGTACAATCTAACAAGATGTACAACTTAGTAACTTCATTTCATTTGTAATGTAGTTTCATTAGAAAGGAAAGATCTTCGTATCCCAACACTATACTGTAAATTCTCCAACGGAGAGAGGAGTTAGTACTAGATATATGGGATGGCCATAGATAGCTTGGAGGGAATTTTATATGCATAAGCTCTCTTCTAGCCCACATTTGATGGTATCTTGTTTGGAGACTGTGCTCATTTTTTGTAGCTGGTTTTGACTTATTTCCCAGTTCCAGCAATGAGTTCCATTCCACTGAGTGGATCAATTAGCCAATTCAAGAGCCGTTGGTTGCCCACCATGGCTGTGTGCCACTACTGCACTTGTTTGAGCATTACGTCAGGTTGTTTCTTGCTGGGTATCTTAGACTGGAAGTTGTTTGGACAAATGTTGGACATTTTCCCCCAGTTGCTTATGTAGCACCCTCTGGCACTAGACTAGCTAACTGTCTGGGGACTGAACTTCTTCCAGATTCTGGCCAGGTCTCTCCATGTTTGGTCTCACACATGTACGCTATCTTCGACAGTAGGGTCTTACCATTAACCTTTGGTGGGTCATCAAGAACTCTGACAGAAATCTGTCTTTTTTGGGAAACCTTGTAGGTGTCTCAGATCTACAGCTCATTGTGAAAGTTAACCCCGTGCTGGTACTGGGAGTTATAATTCAGTGCCTAGGGAAGGTGAGGGGAGAAAAAGATAGATAATATAAAAGAGAAAGTGAGTATAGAGAGGCAATGGATAGAAAGAGAGAGAGAGAGAGAGAGAGAGAGAGAGAGAGAGAAGAGAGAGTAAAGCAGGAGAAAATTAAGGTTGGTCTTCATGGTGTTTTCTCCAGTTTCCTGTGGTTCAGGTGTTCCCTCTGTGGGCCTGCTGAAGGATCAATGTTTTAGCATGTTGTTCAGAATATAGAGTTTTATGCTATCATTTCTTTTGGGTCCCTATTTGTTTCCCCCTTACCTTCCCTCCCACCCTCTTGCTCCCTCCCACCATCACCCTCCCTCCATCCCACCCTCCCTATTGTCTGGTCCTCAGAGTACTTATTAGGCTTGGGAGCATCTCGGGTGGATTCAGGTTAGGAGCGACAGATAAACGAGACCATGCGACGATTATCTTTTTGCAATTGGGTAAGCTCACTGAGGATGATCTGGTCCATGTTTGACCATTTTTTTCAAATTTCATTATTTCATCTTTCCTTACTGCTACATAGAATTCCATAGTATACATATACCACATCTTTGTTATCCATTTATCTAATGATGGACATCTCGGTTGATTCCAGCTCTTTGCTATTATGAATTGAACAGCTATAAACATGGTTGAGCAAATGTCTCTGATCTGAGGCTTGGAGCCTTTAGGGTAAATGCCCAATAAGGGAATAACTGGATCCATTGGTAGGTCTACGGTCATCCTTTCAGGAGTCTCCATATAGCTTTCCATAATGGTTGAACCATTTTACATTCCCACCAGCAGTGGAAGCTTGCTCCTATTTCTCCACAGCCTCACCAGCATTTGTTTTCATTGTTTTTTTTTTTAATGTTAGCCATCCTTACTGGGGTAAGTTGGAATCTCATAGTTGTTTTAATTTGCATTTCCCTGATGATTAGGGATGTTGAAAATTTTCTTAAATGTGCATTTACTATTTGTATTTCTTCCTCTGAGAACTTCCTGTGTAGTTCTCTGCCCCATTTTGTGAGTGGGTTGTTTGATCATTTATGGTTTAGGTTTTGGAGTTCTTTATAGATTCTAGAAATTAGGCCTCTTTCAGTTGTATAGCTGGTGAAAATTCTCTCCCATTCTGTGGGTAATCTGCTGGCTTTGGTTATGGTATGTTTGTCGTTGAAAAAGCTTTTCAACTTCATGAGATCCCACTGATTGAGTGATTGTTTAATTTCCTGAGCTGATGGGGTTTTGTGCAGAAAGTCTTTTCCCACTCCTATTTTGTGTAAGGTTCCTCCTATTTTTCTTCCAGTAGTAGCAGTGTTTCTGGTTTTATATCTAAGTCTTTGATCCACCTGGACTTGATTTTTGTGCATGGTGAGATGTGTGGATCGAGTTTCATTTTCCTGCATGTGGTTGTCCAGTTTGCCCAGGACCATTTGTTGAAGATGTTGTCCTTTTTCCATTCTGCATTGGTAGGACCTTTGTCAAATATCAAGTAGCTATAGTTATTTGACCCAAAGTCCGGGTCTTCTATTCTGTTCCATTGGTCTATATTCCTGTTTTTATGCCAGTACCATGTTGTTTTTATTACAATGGCTTTGTAGTGTAGCTTTAGATCAGGTATGGTGATGCCTCCAGAGGTGTTTCTTTTGCTGAGGATGAGCTTGGATATCTGAGGCCTTCTTCCTTTCCATATGAATTTTTAGATAGTTTTTTCTATCTCAGTGAAGAAAGAAGTTGGGAATTTATCGGCATTGCATTGAATCTAGATAGTGCTTTTGGTAAGATTGCCATTTTCTACCTATCCAGGAGCATGGGAGGTCTTTCCATTTTCGTAGGACCTCCTCAATTTCTTTCTTGAGTGTTTTAATGTTTTCATTGTATAGGTCTTTCACTTCCTTGGTTGATGTTATTCCAAGGTATTTTATTTTCTTTGTTGCTATTGAAAATGGGACACTGTTAGTTATTTCTTTTTCTGTATCTTTGTATTTTGCATACAGAAAGGCTACTGATTTCTGAGCATTGACCTTATATCCTGCTACTTTGCTGAAGGCGCTGATCACCTTTAAGAGTTTTGAGATGGAGGTTCTTGGATCACTTATGTATAGAATCATGTCATCTGCAAATAGAGCTAACTTAACTTCTTCCTTTCCAATTTGTATTCCTTTCTTTCTCCTTTCTTATTGCTTGAGCTAATACTTCTGGCACTATATTAAAGAGCAGAGGTGAGAGTGGACACCCCTGCCTTGTTCCTGATCTCAGTGGGAACTCATTTAGTCTCTCCCCTTTAAGAATTACTTGGGCTTTAGGAGCTTTATATATAGCCTTTATTATGTTGAGATATGGGCCATCCATTCCTATTCTTTCCAATGTTTTGATCATGAAGTGATGCTGTATTTTGTCAAAGGCCTTTTCTGCATCTATCGAAATGATCATGTGGTGTTTGTGTTTCAGCTTGTTTATGTGGTGTATTACATTGATTGATTTCCGAATGTTAATCCACCCTTGAGTTCCAGGGATGAAGCCTACTTGATCAAGGTGGATAATGCTTTTGGTGTACTGTTGAATTCAGTTTGCAAGGATTTTGTTCAGGATCTTTGCATCTATGTTCATCAGGGAAATGGGCCTATAATTTTCCTTTCTTGTTGCATCTCTGCTTGGTTTTGGAATTAGTGTGATACTAGCTTCATAGAAGTAGTTGGGGATCTCTCCCTGTTCTCCGATTGTATGGCACAATTTGAGAAAAATTGGTTTCATTTCTTCCATGAAGGTTTGATAGAATTCAGCCGAGAAACCATCTGGTCCTGGACTCTTCTTTTTGGGAGGTGTTTGATTACCTCTTCAATCTCGAAGGGTGTGATAGGTTTGTTTAGGAAATTAATCTGCTCTGGGTTTAGCTTTGGTAGGTGATATGTGTCTAGGAATTGATCCATTTCCTCCATATTCTCTTGTATTGTGGAGTAGAGGTTTTTGAAATAAGTCCTGATAATACTTCCTATTTCACTCATGTCTGTTTTGATCTCTCCTTTTTCATTTCTAATTTTGTTGATTTGAAGCAATTTTTTTGCTTCATCAAATTGGCCAGGGGTGTATCAATCTTGTTAATTTTTTCAAAGAACCAGCTCTTTGTTTCATCAATTTTCTTAATTGTCCTCTTAGCTTCCAATTCATTAATTTCTGCTCTGATCTTAATTATTTCTTTCCGTCTGGAGGTTTTTGGGCTGGCTTGTTCTTGTTTTTCCAATGTCTTTAGGTGTTTGGTTAGGTTATTTATTTGGGATTTCTCTGTTTTTGTTATGAGGGCATTTAGTGCTATTATTTTCCCCCTAAGGACTGCCTTCATTGTGTCCCATAAGTTTTGGCATGATGTGTTCTCATTGTCGTTGAATTATAGAAACTTTGTAATTTCATTTTTTATTTCATCCACAACCCATTACTGTTTAAAAGTGTGTTGTTCAGTTTCCAGGAGCTGGAGGGATTTCTGGGATACTTTTTGTTGTTAATTTCTGGCATTACAGCATTGTGGTCTGATATCATGCAGGAAATTGTATCAATTTTCTTGAAAATATGGAGGCAGGCTTTGTTGCCTAATATATGGTCTGTTTTAGAAAAGGTTCCATGGGTCGCTGAGAAGAATGTGTTATCTGTAGATTTGAGGTGGAATGTTCTGTATATGTCTGTTAGGTCTAGTTGCTATATGGTGTTGTTGAGGTCTCTTACTTCCCTATTAATTTTCTGTTTGGATGATCTATCCATTGTTGATAGTGGAGTTTTGAAGTCCCCGACTATGATGGTGTTGGTGGTTATTTCTGTTTTGTTGCTAAGTAGTTTTTGCTTCATGTATTGTGGTGCACCTGTGTTTGGGGTGTAGATATTGATGATTGTGATATCCTCTTGTTGGATTGTTCCCTTGATAAATAAGAAATGGCCATCTTTGTCTTTTTTGGTTTCTTTTAGTTTGAAGACTATTTTATCTGATATAAGTATAGCTATGCCTGCTTTTTCTTAATTTCTGTTTGCTTAGAATGTCGTTTTCCACCCTTTCAACCTGAGGAGGTGTCTGTCTTTAGTGGTGAGGTGGGTTTCTTGAAGACAACAGATTGAAGGGTCTAGTTTTCTGACTCACCCTGCTAGCTTATGTCTCTTGATGGGTGAATTAAGGCCATTAATATTAAGGGAAAAACTGTGAGGTTTGATTTAATACCTCCCATATTATGGTGGATTATGGGGTTTTTTTGTTGTTATTAATGTGGACTGCTTCTTGGGGGCACTTGAGATTGGTTATTTGATTCTTCTGTGTGAAGAATTCCCTGAAGCACTCTCTGTAGGTTTGGTTTTGTGTTCATATATTTGTAAAGATGAGTTTTATCATGGAAAATTTTTCTTTTAACATCTATTATGAGGGATACTTTTGCTGGGTAGAGTAGTTGGGGTTGGAAACCATGGGTTCTTAGAGTTTCCAGTGTTCCATTCCAGGTGCTTCTGGCTTTTAGGGTTTCCACTGAGAAGTCTGAGGTAATTCTGAAGGGGTTTCCTTTATATGTAATGTGTTGTTTCTCCCTGTCTGCTTTTAGGATTTTCTCTTTGTGTTTGATGTTTAGAGTCTTAATGATAATGTGTCTTGGAGAATTTCTCCTTTGGTCCAGTCTGTAGTTCTGCTAGCTTCTTGTAACTTGATGGGATTTTCTTTTGAGAGAGTGGGAAAGTTTTCTTCAATTATTTTGTTGAACAAGCTTTCCATTCCTTTAGTTTGTGTTTCTTCCCCCTCTGGTATGCCAATGATCCTAATGTTTGGAAGCTTAAGGGTATCCCACATTTCCCTCATGTTCTGTTCATAGTAATTTTTGAACTTGTTGAAGTTTCTGGACTCACATACTGTTTCTTCTGTTTTGTCTTCCAGTTCTGAGTTTTTGTCCTCTACTTGGCTGACTGTATTCTTAAGAGCTTCTATAGAGTTTTGTGTTTGTTCAATTTGGTTCATATTTTCTAATTTTTTTATGTATAGTTTCCATCCCTCTGTCTAGTTCCCTTTTCATGTCATTTTCTGACCTTCTTAATGCTTCTTGGAGTTCATTCTTGCATTTTTTATGTCTTCATTGAACTTAGCCATCTGGTTATTGAGGACCTCTTTTTTTTCACTCTCCTTTGGATCATTTAACTGTCTTTGGAGCCCTTCCTGGTTCTTTTCTATTAGGTCTAATCTAGCAAGGATAACATTCATACAATTATTGGCTCTTTGGTGAGTTTCTGAGAGTTGTGCTATTTGCTTGGCCAGTGTTGCATAGCTTGTCTCTTCATTTTGGGCTTCTGATTCTAATGTCTCTTCTATGATTTGATTCGAGACATCCATTGTAGGACTGGATATTGTAGCTGGATTTACTTGTATCTGGTTTTTCATGCTATTCCTTTTTCACTGTGATCTACACATCACACCGGTTCAGAGAGCCTAGGATGTGGAATGTTAGCCTGCTGCCCTGGGGTGGGTTGGGGTGGCGTGCAGTGGTAAGTGTCATGGGGGTGGCCCCTGGATTTCTGATAGGCTGGGGTGGGGACACTGGCCTGCTGGCCCGTGTTTCCTATCTGAGGTGGGAAGGAGAGGGGACCACAACTGCCCTAGTTGGGTCAGGGATGGTAGTGTGGGAGCACTGGCCTACTACCCTGGATCCCTGATCTGCTATGGGTGGGAGGATGGTCGGACCTGACTGGCAATGCTATTCAGAGAGGCTGGTGAGGCACCTGGCCAATGTTGGGGCTGTTGGGGCTCTGGCCAGCAATAGAGGAATCAGACAAATGATGGGGTTCAGGCAGGTACAGTGGCACTTGACCAGCAGTGGTGTGTGGAGCTCTGGCCAGCAAGGAAGGTACATGACTAGTGATGGGGCTCAGGCAGGCCCAGTGGGGCCTGATGTGACTCAGGCAGTCCCAGGGAGACCTGACCTGGGATGTTGCTTGGGGCTCTAGCTGTTGAAGGAAAGATCAGAGCAACAAAGCAGCTCACACTGGCTCAGTGGGATCTGTCTTGTGATGGGAGCAGGAAGTGGGACGAATCTGTATCACTCAGCAGATCCACAGACCCAGTCACCTAACTGCAATGGCTCACTCAGGGGTCTGGCCGGGGAGCAAGAAGTGGGATGAATCTGTCTCACTCAGCGGATCCACAGACCCAGGCTCCCAACTGCATTGGTGCACCCAGGGGCTCTGGCTGGGAGCAGGAAGTGGGACGAACCTGTCTCACTTGGCGGATCCACAGAATCAGGCACCCAACTGCATTGGCACGCCCAGGGGCTCTGGCCAGGGAGCAGGAAGTGGGATGAATCTGTCTCACTGGGGGGATCCACAGACCAAGGCACCTAACTGTATTGCCATGCCCAGGGGCTCTGGCTGGGGAGCAGGAAGTGGGACAAATCTGTCTCACTTGGTGGAACCACAGACCCAGGCACCTAACTGCATTGGTGCTCCCAGGTGCTCTGGCTGGGGAAGTGAGGCAAATCTGGTTCACTCAGTGGATCCACAGACCTGGGGACCTGGCTGCAATGGTGCTCCAGTTCTGGCTGGCCAGGGGCCTCAGGCAGGTCCGGTGGGACCTTTCAGGCAGTGGCGCCTGCCAAGAGCGTGGGAATCAGTCGCTATAGGGATTTTAATGGGGATAGCATTAAATGTGTAGATTGCTTTTGTTAAGATTGACATTTTCACAATATTGATTCTTCCAATCCAGGAGCATGGGATGTCTTTCCTTTTCCTTGTGTCTTCTGTAATTTGTTGCTCGAGTTTTTAAAGTTCTCACTGTAGAGATCCTTCCCTTCCTTGGTTAAGTTTATTGCAAGGTATTTTTTTTTTTTTTGAGGCAATTGTGAATGGGAGAGATTCCCTGATTTCATCCTCTGCATGTTTGTTGTTAGTGTATAGAAAAGCTACTGATTTCTGTGTGTTTATTTTGTATCCTGATATGCCGGTTTTTCTCCGCCAGCAGGTAGAGCGGAAGAGAGAGAGCCAGGCCAGCTGCTCCTCTCGAGGCTGAGCGGGAAGGTGGGTGTCGGCAGCTCAGACCCCAGCCCCCCTAAAACACCAGGGAGAAAAAACACACTGAGCCGGGAGCCGTGTCGAAGCGGGGACTTGACTTTTATTGTAATGAGAGGGTATATATATTTTGAGAAAGAGGGTGGGAAAAAGGATGAGAGAAAGGTGTAAGGGCAAATATTATTTCACCATGTCAGCAGTAGCTGGGCGGAGTCAGTTTTGGCTTAGTCCTTGCTGAGTCACTCCAAGGACAGGTCACTAAACTTTAGTCAGGCTCATGAGTTTGCACTAGGCCTCTCAAGTGGGAGCAGGCCAAGGACAGGACGCTAAACTCTAGCTAGGCTCAGAACCACTAGGCCTCACACTGGGGCCTCTTAGGGCCCAACATCTCCCCCTTTTGTTTTTGTAAGAACGGTGGATGGCATGGCCTCTGTCTTAGGTTGTCCACCTCTGGGAATCTTACCCGTCACTGAGTACCATGCCTCTAGCCCATTGAAAATCCACTCCATGACCTGTCTTAGGTTGTCTCAGCCTGTCTGAGATCTTACCCGTCATTGGTTCAATGGAGGGCAGGGGAAGGACGCTAGGTGGATGGCCAGTAAGAGGAAAAGCTGGGCTTTTGAGTTGCAAACCTGTGGTATTTTGACCTGATGAAGTTTAATTGTGACCTGATGAAGTTTAATTGCCTCTAGCTGTTGGTGAATGAATTGTGTAATCTTATTAATTACACAGGGCCCGAGAGTGAGGATATGAAGAAGGAGAAGGAGGGGTCCAAGGGGAGGGAGAAGGTAGGGAAAAAAGCAAGAAGAAGGAGGGGCTCAAGGGGAGGGAGAAGGTAGGGAAAAAAGTCATGTAAGCCCATCCACAGTGGGTTGTCTTGGAAGTCCCGTCTCCTCTTCTGTAAATCTTTCTGGAGCTTTTCTGGCTTCATTTGGGTCTCGCAGCATCCACACCTCCAATTGTTCCTGGGGAAGAAACAGAGGCACAGTTCTCAGGGGTGGAACACTCCCTGGATAGTTGATTGTTATTGTCCCCTTGTTGGGGTAAATATTTTAAGTCTCTTGGTGGTACCCAAATGGGTCTTTTTTCCTCTTGAGGAAATGCACATCTAAACCCTCTCCCTGCTCTGAGGAGGGGGTCTGGTCCCCTCCAGGCCCCAGTTAATGAGTCCCTCCATTTGACCCAGATGGAGCTCTAGGTGACAGCTGAGGTCCAATGTTTTTGAAAAGGGGACAAGTGTCTATCTTCTTTAGAAAAATTTAAAATATTTAGGGTTAATAATGCCTTTTTTAGTTGGTCATGTGGGGGTAGGGATTCCCCCTTTTGTTTTTGTAATTGAGACTTGAGAGTTTGATTATATCTTTCCATGATGGCCTGGCCCTGCGGGTTATACAGGATGCCTGTGGAAAGTGAGATTTTCCAGGTTTGGAGGAAATCTATAAAAGCCCTGCTTACGAAGCAGGGACCATTATCGGTTTTGATTTGATCTGGCAATCCAAGGGTGGAAAATCATTGAAGCATATGGCTAATAGCATGTTTAGATTTTTCCCTGGCGTGTGCCGATGCCCAGCAAGCATTGGAGAAAGTATCAACTGAGAGAAAAATATATTTAAGTTTTCCAAATGGAGAATAGTGTGTAACGTCAATCTGCCAAAGGTGATCAGGGTGTAGCCCTCGAGGATTGGCTCCTGTAGTTTGAAGAGGAGGTACCTGGAGGAAAGGCTGACAGGATTTTCAAGTTCGGACAATTTTTTTAAGGTCCTTAACTGGCACATGGGTATATTTATGTTTAAGGCCCCTCCAATATATATGAGTTAATAAGTGGAAGGGTGTAGCTTCTGAGACTATTACATTGAGGCTGAGAGGCCAGTTTGTCAGCCAAATCATTTCCTTTAGAGAGGAATCCTGGTAAATTTTGATGGCCTCTGAGATGTTGAAGAAAAATGGGTTAATTTTTTGTTTAAGTAGGGAGCTGGCTTGAATCATTAAGGGGGTTATAATGTTGGAGTCCAGCCTAATATGGGCCTCAATTAGGTTGGGTAACAGGTTAACAACATAAAGGCTGTCAGAAAATAAGTTAAATGGCTCCTGAATAATGTCCAAAGCCAAAATGACAGCAAATAGTTTTTTGAATTGTGTTGACCCTTTGACCTCATGGGAGATTGACTTTATGGGCATAGGCTTTTCTCCCCTCCTTAGGGGAGGGTAAACAACTAGGGAAGCTCCCAAGCGCCCCCCCATCAGTGAACATGGTAAGAAAGTCAGGGTTGGGTTTAGATAGAAAAAGTCTGGGGGGTCTCCACTCCAACCTAGAGAAGAAGCTCATCCATTTATTAGGACCATAGTGACAATCATTTTTACCCAGAAACCCCATGAGGGCCATAGCAATCCTGTTGTTATTTCTCTGAAGCCAAGTGAAGTCTGTTACCTTAAAGGGGGTGACAATGAAATGAGGATCTGTGCCAAACAATTGGACAGAGTTGTCCCTGTTCTTGTTAATGTAGTCTGCAATCTGGTTAGTTATAGAGTAAAGTCTGGGGACCCCACCAATGGAGAGGTGAATCCATTGGATGGGTTCTCCTTCCTGGGCTAACAGCGCAGTGTATAATGTTTCCCCAGAAAAAATATAGAGGGAAATAGGTAAGTTAGGATCGAAACTCTTTAGGGTAGCAGTATCTATAGCTCGTTGTACCTTATGTAGAATTTGTTCATGACGAGGGGGCAAGGTTATCTGAGCGTAGAGAATAAGGCCCTTTGAGAGGTCAAACAAAGGGGACAGTTCCTCAGTAGTTATGGGTATCCAGGGCATCATCCAATTAATTTCCCCCAGCACCTTTTGGAGTAGAGGCAAAGTATAGAATTTTTGAATGTGGAGTTGGGGTTTGACAGGAGAGACAGTATCAAGGAATAACATGGAGCCCAAAATCTTGAAGGGAGGGGCAGTCTGAATCTTTTCTGGAGCCACTTTAAAATCATTGACATGTAAAATGGCAAGGCATTTAGCAGTGAGATCTTGGAGATCAGATGGGTTGGAATGACCTAAAATAATAATAAAACATTAGGATGATTAATCAAGGAAGAAAAGATATGAGACATGTATTGTTAGGGTCAATCCAGGGCTGACAGCTAGCAGTTTTCCATGATGTTGAAGCTTATGTTGAACTTCTAGGGGAAGTTTCATAATGGCAGAAAAAGTTGGCCTGTCTTCATAGAGCCAAGAAAGAGAGAAAAAGAAATTAATTAGTCACACAGTACATAGAGAAAAATTATTGTAGCCAAGACACAGTAAGCTTTAGGAACTCCTGTTAGGCACACTTTGTATATCTTTACAATGGAATCTTAAACCCACCATTAACACCTTATGATTAGCCCCCAGTGGCATTAAGTAGGAACTGGGCTTAGTCTCATGCTTTACCGATTGAGTTAGTCGGGCTTGAATTATTAAGGGGGATAGATAGAACATTTGGTGTAAATGTTTAGTTTGTTCTAATGGTGGCAAGGAGGAGACAGTAATAAATTTGTTTACTTGTGAATCTCCATTAGCAATAATGTCAGGTAGACCAGTGTGTGAGTGAATGTGCTCAGTTAAATCTGGAGATGGATGGTAAATTGTATGTAAAAAGGACCTGTTTTGGGGCTGCCTTACGGATAAAAGCCAGATTGTCTCCAGCCCTACGTTAATGGGAAGGCAGCGAAGGGTGAGACAATGGTATGTAAGATATAGCCATATAGACTTGAAAAGCAGGTTTTTTTTTATCTCTAGCAGCACAATACGAATGTCCCTGGCCGTCCCTCTTAAACATAAATACTTTGGGCCTTGCAGGACACTTAGCTAAGTGTATCGAGGGGACACCCAAAGGCAAGGGGTGGGGACGGGCGGTGATTCGCATCCTGGCGGACCGCCCTCCTGCTCTCAAGATATTTTTAACCATTTTTCCTCAGGCATCCTCTCCATTGTTTTAATGTAAAGTAGTCAGGAGCCCGCTGGCCTGCCTCCTCGGCCTTCCTTAAGATTGTTAATGTGGTTGACAATAGTAGCTAAATAAATAAAAATAAATTAAAAAAAAAAAGAATGTTAATGTGGTTGACAATAGTAACCTGAAATCAGTCTCAGTGTCTTTATAAATTTAATTTGTTTGAGGTTTTTTAACTTAAAATTTTAAAATCTCAGTCTGATATCTTTAGTCAAGCCCAACAGTCCACTATAAATTTAACCTTGATCAAATTTTTTGGGCCTGGATAGTAAAATATATGCCAGTAACCCAGTTTTAATAAAGTCCTCTGTATTTTTTTTTCAAAGTTAAAGAGGGGAGGAGTGGTTGTGAGCACAATTGCCTTAGGCAGCAGTTATGGGCTGAAAAGACAGTGGCGGCCAGTAGCGGATTGGGTGGTGGCCTTGGAAGGAACGAGATTTTAAAAATAAGTTTTAGTTTTTTCTTATAGCTTTTGTTAAGGGCAAAAATGAACTCCTTTACAGAGAAGTCTTTAAGGCCGGCAATTATGGCAAGGAGGATTGAACTAATCCAGGGGGCTAAAACAAAAGTTTTGTCCCAAAAGCCATGGAGGTTTTTCTGTTTTACTTTTAAGCCACATTGTAGGAGGAGTTTTTTGTAAAATCAGGGCAATAGTAATACACATGAATACAACACAAGCCTAAAGGCCCAAAAATAGCTAAACATGCTGTAGAATTAAGTTTAGATTTAGATCCGTGACAGCCAGATTAGCCTGTGTCCTTAGGGGATGGCTTGATGATACCAAACACAGTACAGCTGGGAGAAGATATACCCATCAGGTTTGTTTTGTCTTTTGGGATGGAGTCCCCAGTCAAATGAGGGGGCAAAATGCTAAAAGTTTCCTCCAGGAGTGCCCACGTGGTGAGGCTTTTTAGGTCTGCCCACGTGGTGAGTCTCCTCTAGGTCTGCCCATGTGGTGTGTCCGCCATGAATGTATGACCCGTTTAGAAATACAGGCACCACAGATACGGTTTGCCGGCAACCCGGAAATGAAAGTAAAGAGATAAGAACAAAACGATGTTGAAGCAAGCACAGGTTACAGAAGCAAAGGTTAGAATATTAGATATGAAGACTACCTCTTAATTTATGAGGGTACACCTGTCCGCAGTCCAGATTAGCATGTCAGCGTACTTCTGTGTTTTTACCGTTCCTGACACGGGGCACCAGTCTGCTGGTTCTTCTCTGCCAGCAGGTAGAGCGGAAGAGAGAGAGCCGGGCCAGCTTCTCCTCTCAAGGATGAGCTGGAAGGTGGGTGTCGGCGGCACACACTGAGCCGGAGCCATGTCGAAGCAGAGACTCGACTTTTATTGTAATGAGAGGGTATATATATTTTGAGAAAGAGGGTGGGAAAAAGGATGAGAGAAAGGTGTAAGGGCCAAAATTATTTCACCACGTCAGCAGTAGCTGGGTGGAGGCAGTTTTGGCTTAGGCCTTGCTGAGTCACTCCAAGGACAGTTCACTAAACTTTGGTCAGGCTCATGAAGTTCCACTAGGTCTCACAAGCAGGAGTAGGCCAAGGACAGGTCACTAAACTCTAGATAGGCTCAGAACCACAAGGCCTCACACCGGGGCCTCTTAAGGCCCAACACTGATACATTGCAAAAAGTGTTTATCAGCTCTAACAGTTTGCTGGTTGAGTCTTTAGGGTCTGTTATGTACAGAATCATATTGTTTGCAAATAATGATGATTTGATCTCTTCCCTTCTGATTTGTTTCCCTTTTATGAGTGTCTCTTACCTTATTGCTATGGCTAACACTTCCAGGAATATATTAAATAGTAATGGGGAAAGTGGACACCCTTGTCTTCTTCCTGAATTTAGAGGAAAAGCTTCAAGTTTTTCCCTATTTAGTATTATGTTGGCTGCAGGTTTGTCATAAATAGATTTTATTATGTTGAGATATGTTCCTTCTATTCCCAGTTTCTGTAGTACATTCACCATGAAGGGGTGTTGGATTTTGTCAAGTGCCTTTTCTGCATCTATTGAGATGACCATGTGATTTTTGTCCTTCAGACCATTTATATGGTGTATTACATAATTGGATTTGTGTATGTTGAACCATCCCTGCATCTCTGGGATAAAGCCTACTTGGTCGGGGCGAATAATCTTTCTGATATATTCTTGTATTCTGTTTGCTAGTATTTTGTTGAGAATTTTTGCATCTATGTTCATGAGGGAGATTGGTCTGTAATTTTCTTTTTTTGATCTGTCTTTGTCCGGTTTGGGTTTCAGGGTGATGCTGGCTTCATAGAAGGACTTTGGTAGAATTCCTTCCTTTTCTATTTTATGGAAAAGTTTGAGAAGCATTGGTGTTAGTTCTTCCAGGAATGTCTGGTAAAATTCAGCAGTGAATCCATCTGGGCCTGGACTTTTTTTAGTTGGTAGACTTTTTATAACTGCTTGGCTCTCTGTAGTTGTTATATGTCTATTTATTTTGTTTTTTTATTTTTTATTTTATTTTATTATTTTATTTTATTTTTAGAGAGAGACACAGAGAGAGACAGACAGAGATAGGGATAGGGAGACAGATAGAGAATTGGTGCGCCCACAGTCTCTCAGCTCCCATGAATGAAATCCAGATGTGTGCACCCCCTTGTGGGCAAGTTCGGCATTGCTCCCTTGCATCACTTTGCATCTAGTTAAACGTGGGACCTGGAGATTGGAACCAGGTTCTTAGGCTTAGCAGGCAGGCACCTTAACCACTAAGCCATCTCTCCAGCCCTCATAGGTCTATTTATAAGGTTTATCTCATCTTGATTTAAATTTGGTAGGTCATATGAATCAAGGAAATCATCCATTTCTTTCAGGTTTTCAATCTTAGAGGAATATATATTCTTAAAATATGTCCGTATGATTTTCTGAATTGCTTTGGAATCTGTTGTGATGTTGCCTTTTTCATCTCTAATTTTATCAATTTTTGTCTCTTCTCTCTTTCTTTTGGTCATATTTGCTAAGGGTTTGTCAATCTTGTTTATCCTTTCAAAGAACCAACTCTTTGTTTCATTGATTTTTTTTTTTTGGTTTCTGTTTCATTAATTTCTGCCTTGACCTTAATTATTTCTTCCCGTCTACTGATTTTTGGTTTGCCTTGTTCTTCTTTTTCCAAGGCCTTAAGGTGAAGTATTAAATTGTTTAGAGCTATAAATTTCCCTCGTAGGACTGCCTTCATTGTGTCCCAAAGGTTTTGGTATGTTGTAGTCTCATCATCATTTGATTCTATGAATTTCTTGATTTCCTCTTTAATTTCTTCAATGACCCATACATTGTTAAATAATGTACTGTTTAGTCTCCATGAATTTCTGTATGCTCTGTAGTTTTTCTTGTTGTTGATTTGCAGTTTAATCCCATGGTGGTCAGATTGCGTACAAGGGATTATTTCAATTTTCCTCTATTTGTTAAGATTTGATTTGTGTCCTAGTATATGGTCTATTTTAGAGAATGTCCCATGTGCTGCTGAGAAAAATGTATATTCTGCAGCATTTGGATGGAATGTTCTATATGTATATATCTGTTAGGTCCATTTGTTCCATATCATTTAATGCAGATGTCTCTCTGTTTATTTTTTGCTGGGTAGACCTGTCAAGTGATGAGAGTGGGGTATTGAAGTCATCCACTACTATTGTGTTAGGAGATATCTCTGACCTTAATTCTAATAGCGTTTGTTTGATGAAATTGGGAGCCCCCATGTTAGGGGCATATATGTTTAGGATTGTAATGCCCTCCTATTGGAGTGTTCTTTAATCAGTTTTTGAGATCAAGACCAAAGTGGAGGAGGGATATTATCTACTGAAGCTTACAGATCCAGGGAAGTTCCATAAAGGCAGGAAAAGCATGCTCTTTCCTCAGCACACTTCAGGAACAATATCTTTACAATGGATCTTAAGTCTCTATCTACCTCTAGCAAGGTGATTGCAGATGCAAACTATAACTAATAAAATACTGAATATATTGGGGGACATATATTCAAACTACCACAGTGACCTTCTTTATCTTTCCTCACAAATGTTGGATTAAAGTCTATCTTGTCAGAAATTAGGATAGCAACCCCTGATTGTTTCCTAGGCCCATTTGTTTGAAATACCTTTTTCCAAACTTTCACCCTAATAAGGTTTCTATTTTTTATTGAGAGATGAGTTTCCTGGAGGCAACAGATGGTAGGATCCTGCTTTTTAATCCAGTCTTCAAGTCTGTGTCTTTTGATTTTGGCATTGAGGCCATTGATATTAAAAGTTATTATTAAAATGTGTGTATTTATTCTCACCATTCTTCTTATTTTTTAGTTCTTCCTGTTTTCCCTTTACTCACTTGTTTTAACTGTTATTTGAGTATGGTTTATTTTTTCTTATTTCCTGTTGTGCGTGTTTTGCTTTCTCTTCAGCGTGAATGATTCCTGTGAGTATTTTCTGTAGAGATGGTTTAGTTGCCATACATTCCTTTAGCCTGTCTTTGTTGTGGCATGTATTTATTTCTCCATCAATTTGGATAGATAGTTTTTCAGGATAAAGTAATCTTGGTTGACAGTTTTTATCTTTCAGAACTTGGAATACATCACTCCAGGCCCTTCTGGCTTTTAACGTTTGTGTTGAGTAATCTGCTGTGATTCTGATGGGCTTGCCTTTGTAGGTCACTTGCTTTTTCTCTCTAGCTGCTTTCAATATATTTTCTTTGGTTTGTATGTTTGGTAGTTTAATTATAATATGGCGGCGAGAGGTTCTTTCCAGGTTTTGTATGTTTGGTGTTCTAAAGGCTTCCTGTATCTGCATTGGCATCTCTTTTCCAATTTGGGGGAAGTTTTCCTCTATGATTTTGTTGAAAACACCTACTATGCCTTTGGAGTGAAATTCTTCTCCCTTGAATTCTTATGTTTGATCTTTTCATAGTGTGCCGAATATCTTGAAATTCCCATTCATACCTTCCTATTATTTTTTCTTTCTCTTTGTTGGACTGTATTAGATCTGCCACTTGGTCTTCTAGTTTAGATATTCTGTTCTTTCCTTCATCCATTCTACTAGAGATATTTTCTACTGAGTTTTTCATTTCACTGACTGTGCTCTTTATTGCTAGTATTTCTGATTGGGTTTTCTTTATTCTTTCTATTTCTGAATTTATGTCTAGTATTGACCTCCTTATTTCATTAAATTGGTTTTCTGTGTGTTCTTTGAACCCTCTGATTTCTTCTTTGAGGTCTTTGAACCCTTTCATTTCCTCTTTGAGTTCTTTAAACATAATTATAATCATTCTTTTGAAATCTTTCTTTGGGATTCCTCTACATCAGCCTCACTGAAGGTCATTTCTGATATATTAATGCTTTTTGGTAGATTTATATTGTCTTCATTTTTTGTGTTTCTTGTATTGTAATGTAGAGATTTTTGCATCTTGGATTAATTTAATGTGTGGGTTTTCTAAATATCTGCAGTAATATTAGATGTATCAATCAATCTGATATTATATATCTTCAGGGTAGGAGTTTAAGGTGTCAAGTGTGGGGCTCTTAAGGCTCTCAGAGTAATCACAGAAGTGACCCTAGGTGTTGGGTTTGCCTGCTGTGAGAGTATCAAGTGGGGTGAATGGAACAGAATACAGTCAAATTCTAAAAATTTAACTCAACAATGTACCCCTGCAATGAAATACAGCACAGAGTATTTGTGCAAAAGCAGGTATTATGACAAACAGATCCTCTAACAAAGTCACAGTCCCTAAGGATGTGTGTTACCCCACACCCTTAATGCTGTCAACTGGGAGGCTAAGATTTCTGGTCTGTGGAGGGTTCCAAGGTCACCTTGTGATCAAGTGAGACCCTTCCCCAATGAATGACAGAGGAGGAAACAAATCAGGAATCAACAAATGAGCAGCCCAAATATAGCTTATTTAGGAATGTCAGATCTGACCATCCATCAGGTTTATATACTGGGCTTATTTGGTGTGTACTGACCTTGTGTAAACCAAGTTACCTTTTGGAACAGGTTTGATCACAGCTATGCTGCATTGGGTCCTTTGCTGTGTTGTGGGCTCAGGAAGGCTGGCTGCATCTGTGGGTCACTGCTTTTGCCATGCTGGATGCTGGGTAGGTGAGCTCTCCTTCCCAGGTCTCCAGTGCTTGCCGTGCTTGCACTTGTGGTGGGGGAGGGGAGGCTGTGAATGGCGGCTGAAGTCCCTCTGTGCCTCCACTCGATCCTCTTCCTCACAAGCCTCTCTGTTAGTCTCTGTCGTCCTCCTTCCACGTTTCTTGGGTTTGTGAGGAGGCAGTGTGAGTGGAAAATTCCATCATGTGGCTTTAAAATCCTGCGGCTCAGCCGTCTCAGGCAGGGCCTGGTGGCTGCCATGGCATGGAGCTTGCCACAGCTGAGGAGCCGCTTCTGCCCACTTCTGTGGGCTCCAGACGCTTTGGATCTCTCCTACTTCTCTGGTGTGCTTGATAGTTTACTATACACCTCACTTTTTAGTAGAAGAGTGTATTTTGCTGGGGTTTATTTTGCTATTTTCCCCCTACGCTCTTTTGGTGTGGTTCCTATGTCGCCATCTTAACTGGAAGTCTCTAATGTAGTTTTGTTAAAAATGAAAGATCTTAATTGCCAAATACTGTACTATGTGAAATAAGGTCTTTCTGCTCTTTGAATGAGTTGGTTTCTTACAAAGACGATGGAACACAGCAAGTTCAAACTTTCACCATTTGTAAAATCTAACAATATGTACAATTTAGTAACTTGGTTTCATTTCTAATGTAGTTTCGTTAGGAAAGAAAGATCTTCATTGTCGAACACTATACTGTGCTAAGCTTGTTGAGCTCCTTGGATGAGTTGCTTTCCTACGAACAGGATTGATCACAGCAAGATTAAACTTTCCTCATTTGTACAATCTAAAAGGATGTACAACTGAGTAACTTCATTTCATTTCTAATATAGTGTCATTTGAAAGGAAAGGTCTTCATTTCCTAACACTGTACTGTGTTAGATAAGCTTGTACAGCTCTATGAATGAGTTGCTTTCATATGAACAGGATTGATCACAGCAATATCAAACTTTCCAAGTTTGTACAATCTATCAAGATGTACGACTTAGTAACTTGGGTTTATTTCTAATATTGTTTCATTAGGAAAGAAAGATCTTCATTGCCAAAGACTGTACTGTGTGAAATAAGCTCGTTCTGCTCTTTGAATGAGTTGCTTTCTTTCGAACACGTTTGATCACAGCAAGTTCAAACTTTCACCTTCTGGACAATCGAACAAGATGTACAAGGTGGTAGGTTGGTTTTATTTCTAATGTTGTTTCATTAGGAAAGAAAGATATTCATTGCCAAACAGTGTACTGTGCTAAGGTTTTTGAGCTCCTTGAAGCAGTTGCTTTCCTACGAAGAGGATTGATCACAGCAAGACCAAACTTTCCTCATTTGTACAAACTAAAAGGGTGTACAACTAAGTAACTTCGTATCATTTCTAATGTAGTTTCTTTAGAAAGGAAAGATCTTCATTTCTGAACACTGTTCTGTGTTATAAAAGCTTGTTCAGCTCTTTGAATGAGTTGAGTTTGTACAAACAGGATTCATCACAGCAAGATCAAACATTCCTCACTTGTAAAATCTATCAAAATGTACAACGTAGTAACATTCCTTTCATTTCTAATGTAGTTTTTTTGTTCATTTTTTATTGACAATTTCTAGACATACATACAAAAAACACATGATTTTTCTCTCCCCTACCCCCATTCCACTTTAGAACTCCAATGTCCATCATATCTCCTCAGTCTCTTCATTAGTCTCTCTTTTAATGTGATATAATTATCATTTTCTTCCATTTTGAGGATCTTGCCAAGGTATTGCTAGGCACTGCAAGGTCATGGATATCGAGGCCAATTTCTGTCTGGGCAGTTTCATTGTAAGAGGTCATACCATTCCTTTGGCTCTTCCATTCTATCTGCCCCCTCTTCCGCAACGGTCCCTGAGCCTTGGAGGGTGTGACAGAGGTATTTCCCTGCTGGGCACTCCTCCATCCCTTGTTTTCAGCACTATGTTGCCTTTTGGGTCTTCCCAGTGGTCATCGCCATCTGAAAAGAAAAGTTTCTCTAACCAGAAGTGAGAGTAGCATTAATATGTGAATATGAACATTAACTGTAGTGCTTTCAGGGCAGCTTTGTGGGAATAATATATACATTTAGTCAGACAAGAGCAGGCTTATATCCCTAAGGCTCATGACCTCACCTACCATAGACTTTTACTTAGGATTTTCAGTACCAGGTATGTATTCCCTTCTGTAGAGAGGGCCTTCAGTCCAATTATGGAGCAGTTGGTTACCCCAAGAGTAGACATGCCACTATTGCACCCGTTCAGTCATTAGGCCTGTCTGGCAAAGCTTGAATATTCAGTATCCACTGTTTTCACTGTTGATGGCTTCTGTCTCCCATACGCTCGTTGCAATGCAGCCTTTTCCAGCTTTCAATTGGCTGATCTACAGGGAGGTTTTCTGCTCCACACTAGCTTGCTTTCTCATTGACCTTGCTTCTCAGGCATGAGATATCTTCAGCAATAGGGTCTTACTATCTGTTTCTCTAGGGAAACCAAGGGCTTTGGCAAAAACCTTTAATATTTTGGAGGCTACCGGGACCTCCTTGGCCAAAAACTCACTGGGAGGTATCCCATTCCAGGCACTGAAAATTTTCTAGGAACAGATTACAGCGTCTAGATTGCCCTTATTCAAAAATGTAATTTTACATATGTCTTACTCATAATATTTTGAGTTTAGATTGACCCACCCCCTTCCCTTCTTTTATGCATTCTCTTCCCATGGCCTCACTTAGGCCATTCCCCTCCCTGTAATCAGTTCTTCTACATACATATGTGCATTACCATACACTTAAGCCCTTCCCTTTCCTCCCTCCCTTATAGCCTTTTACCAGCTTACTGGTTTCTGGTACCTATTTTTGGTTCCAGTACATACACAAGTCTATACATTGGTAGCTAGGATCCACATATGAGAGAGAACATGTGACGTTTGGCTTTCTGAACCTGGGTTACCTCACTTAGTATGATCCATTCCAGATCCATCCATTTCCCTGCAAATTTCATAATTTCATTTTTCTTTACCGCTGAATAGAACTCCATTGTGTAAATGTACCACATCTTTATTATGCATTCATCTGTGGAGGGACATCTAGGCTGGTTCCATTTCCTAGTTATTGTAAATAGAGCAACAATAAACATGGTTGTGCAAGTATTTCTAAGGTAGTGAGAAGAGTCCTCTGGATATATGTCTAGGAGTGCTATAGCTGGATCATAAGGGAAATCTATTTTTTGATGTCTCAAGAACACCCACACTGATTTTCACAATGGCTGGACCAGATTACATTCCCACCAACAGTGTAGAAGTGTTCCTCTTTTTTCGCATCCACACCAACACTTATTGTCATTTGTTTTCTTGATGGTAGCCATTCTAACAGGAGTGAAATGGAATCTCAAAGTGATTTTAATTTGCATTTTCCTGATGGATAAGGATGTGGAACACTTTTTTAGATGTTTATATGCCATCTGTATTTCATCTTCTTTGAATTCTCTTTAGTTCCATAGCCCATTTTTTAATTGGGTTGTTTGTGTTCTTATTATTCTGGTTTTTGAGTTCTTTGTATATTCTGGATATTAATCGTCTGTCAGATGTATAGCTGGCAAAGATTTTCTCCAATTCTGTAGGTTGTCTTTTTTTCTCTATTCACAGTGTCCTTTGCTGTACAAAAGCTGTGTAGTTTCATAAGGTCCCAATGGTTCATTAGTGGTTTTATTCCCTGAGCAATTGGAGTTATATTCAGAAATTCCTTGCCTATGCCAATGTATTGAAGGGTTTCCCCTACCTTTTCCTCTAGCAGTTTAAGAGTTTCAGGTCTGTCATTAAGGATCCTGATCCATTTGGGTTTGTCTGTTGTGCATGGAGAGAGACAAGGATCTAAATTTATCTTTTTACATACAGATGTTGAGTTTTCCCAGTAGCACTTGTTAAAGAGGCTATCTTTTCTCCAATGAATGTTATTGAAATTTTTGTCAAAAATAAGGTGGATGTAGCTTCTTGGATTAATGTTTGGATTCTGTTCTGTTCCATTGATCTACCTGTCTGTCCTTGTGCCAGTACCATGATGTTTTTTTTTTTTTTACTATGGCTTTGTAATATAACTTAAAATCAGGTATGGTTATACCACCAGCCTGATTTTTGTTGCGCAATATTGTCTTGGCTATTCGAGGTCTTTTTGTTTTTCCAGATGAATTTTAGCATTGTTTTTTCTATTTCTGTGAAGAATGCTATTGGGTTTTGATGGGGATCGTGTTAAATGTGTAGATTGCTTTTGGTATGATTGACATTTTCACAGTGTTTATTCTTCAAATCCAGGAGCATGGGATGTCTTTCTATTTCCTTGTGTCTTCACCAATTTGTCACTCGAGTTTTTTAAAGTTCTCATTGTAGAGCTCCTTCACTTCCTTGGTTAAGTTTATCCCAGGCTATTTTATTTATTTTTTTTTGAGGAAATTGTGAATGGGAACAGATTCCCTGATTTCATCCTCTGCATGTTTGTTGTTAGTGTATGGAAAAGCTACTGACTTCTGTGTTTTTATTTTGTATCCTGCTACATTGTTAAACGTGTTTATCAGCTCTAATAGTTTGCTGGTAGAGTCTTTAGGGTCTGTTATGTACAGAATCATATCGTCTGCAAATAATGATAGTTTGATATCTTCCCTTCCGATTTGTATCCCTTTTATGAGTGTCTCTTGCCTTATTTCTATGGCTAAGACTTCCAGGACTGTATTATATAGTAGTGGGGAAGGTGGACACTCTTATTTTGTTTCTGAATTTAGAGGAAAACTTTAAAGTTTTCCCCATTTAGTATTATGTTGGCTGTAGGTTGTAATAAATAGATTTTATTATGTTGAGATATGTTCCTTCTATTCCCAGTTTCTGTAGTACTTTCACCATGAAGGGGTGTTGGATTTTGTCAAAAGCCTTTTCTGCATCTATTGAGATGACCATGTGATTTTTGTCTTTCAGACCATTTATATGGTGTATTACATTTATGGATTTGCATATGTTGAACCATCCCTGCATCTCTGGGATAAAGCCTACTTGTTCAGGGTGAATAATCTTTCTGATATTTTCTTGTATTCTTTTTGCCAGTATTTTGTTGAGAAATTTTGAATCTATGTTCATGAGGGAGATTCGTCTATAATTTTCTTTTTTTGATCTGTCTTTGTCTGGTTTGGGTATCAGTGTGATGCTGGCTTCATAGAAGGATTTTGGTAGAATTCCTTCCTTTTCTATTTTATGGAAAAGTTTGAGAAGCATTGGTGTTAGATCTTCCAGGAATGTCTGGTAAAATTCAGCAGTGAATCCATGTGGGCTTGGCCTTTTTTAGTTGGGAGACTTTTTATAACTGCTTGGATCTCTGTGGTTGTTATATGTCTATTTAAATGGTTTATGTAATCTTGATTTAATTTTGGTAAGTCATATGAATCAAGGAAATCATCCATTTCTTTCAGGTGTTCAAACTTAGAGGCATATATATTCTTAAAGTATGTCCGTATGATTTTCTGAATTTCTTTGTTATCTGTTGTGATGTTGCCTTTTTCATGTCTAATTTTATCAATTTTTGTCTCTTCTCTCTTTCTTTTGGTCAGATTTGCTAAGGGTTTGTCAATCTTGTTTATCCTTTCAAAGAACCAACTCTTTGTTTCATTGATTTTTTTTATTTTTTTAATTTCCATTTCATTAAATTCTGCCCTGACCTTTCTTATTTCTTCACATCTACTGATTTTGTTTTTTGGTTTTCAAGGCAGGGTCTTACTCTTCCCCAGGCTGACCTGGAATTAACTGTGTAGTCTCAGGGTGGCCTTGAACTCATGGTGATCCTCCTACCTCTGCCTCCCTTGTGCTGGGATTAAAGGCATGCGCCATCATGCCTGGCTCCATCTACGGATTTTTGATTCTTATGTAGTTTTGTTAGAAAAGAAAAATCTTCATTGCTGAACAGTGTAGTTTGCTAACTAAGCTTGGTGAACAATTTGAATGAGTTGCTTTCATACGAAGAAGATTGATCACAGAAGGATTAAACTTTCTTCATTTGTACAATCTATAAGGATATACAACTTAGCAGCTTTATTTCATTTCTGAATTAGTTTAGTTAGAAAAGAATCATCTTCATTGCCGACCACTGTACTTTGTGAAATAAGCTTGTTCTGCTCTTTGAATGAGTTGCTTTCCTACGAACACATTTGATCACAGCAAGTTCAAATTTTCACCATTTGTACAATCTGACAAGATGTACAACTTACTAACTTGGTTTCATTTTTAATGTAGTTTCATTAGAAAAGAAAGATCTTCATTCCCGAAACCTGTACTGTGTTAACTCGGCTTGTTCATCTCTTTGAATGATTTGTTTCATACGAAGAGTGTTGATCACAGCAATATCAAACTTTCCTCGTTTGTACAATCTAACAAGATGTACAACTTAGTAAGTTTATTTCATTTCTAAGATCGTTTCATTACAAAAGAAAGATCTTCATTCTGAAATTGTACTGTGTGAAATAACTTGTTCAGCTCTTTGAATGAATGGAAATGAAGATGGTTGATCACAGCAAGTTCAAAGCACCTTTTGAATGAAATGGTAACATTTCATTTCAAATGTAGTTTCATTAGAAATGAAAGATCTTCAGCAAGTATTGTGATAAGCTTTTTGTTCAGCTCTTTTGAATGAACTGTCTGATCAAAAGATGTACAATCTTCAAGATATACAACTTAGTTACTTCGTTTCATTTCTAATGTAGTTTCATTAGAAATGAAAGACCTTCATTGCCAAACACTGTATTGTGTGAAATAAGCTTATTCATCTCTTTCAATAATTTGCTTTCATACGACCAGGATTAATCACAGCAAGATAAAACTTTCCTCGTTTATACAATCTATCACAAGGTACAACTTAGTAACCTCCTTTCATTACTAATGTAGTTTCCTAAGAAAAGAAAGATCTTCATTTCTGAACACTGTATTGTGTGAACTAAGCTCGTTCTTCTCTTTGAATGAGTTGCTTTCTTATGAAGACTGTTGATCACAGCAAGTTCAAACTTTTACCGTTTGTACAGTCTAAGAAGGTGTCCAACTTAGTAACTTGGTTTCATTTTTAATGTAGTTTCATTTGGAAGGAAAGATCTTCATTCCCAAACACTGTACTGTGTGAAATAAGCTTGTTCTGCTCTTTGAATGAGTGGTTTTCTTAGGAAGTCATTTGATCACAGCAAGTCCTTTCACAGTTTGTACAACCTAACAAGATGTACAACTTAGTAACTTGGCTTCATTTCTAATGTAATTTCATTAAGAAAGAAAGATCTTCATTCCCGAAGAGACTACTGTACTAACCTTGTTGAGCTCCTTGAATGAGTTCTTTCCTATGAACAGGATTCATCACTACAAGTTCAATCTTTCCTCGTTTGTACAATCGAAAAGGATGTACAACTCTGTGACATCATTTCATTTCTAAAGTAGTTTCGTTAGAAAGGAAAGATCTTCATTTCTGAACACTGTATTTTTTTTAGATAAGCTTGTTCAGCTCTTTGAATATGTTCCTTTCATACGACCAGGAATGATCACAGCAAGATCAAACTTTCCTCGTTTGTAAAATCTAACAAGATGTACAACTTAGTAACTTCCTTTCATTTCTAATTTCGTTTCATTAGAAAAGAAAGATGATCTTTGCCGAACACTGTACTGTGTGAAATAAGGTCGTTCTGCTCTTTCAATGAGTTGCTTTCTTAAGAAGTCGGTTGATCACAGCAAGTTCAACTTTCACCATTTGGACAATCTAACAAGATGTACAACTTAGTAACTTGGTTTCATTTCTAATGTAGTTTATTTAGGAAAGAAAGATCTTCATTTCCAAACAGTGTACTGTGATAAGCTTGTTGAGCTCCTTGAATGTGTTGCTTTCCTATGAATAGGATTGATCACAGCAAGATCACTTTCCTCGTTTGTACAATCTAAAAGGGTGTGTAACTCTGTAACTTCGTTTCATTTCTAATGTAGTTTCTTTAGAAAGGAAAGATCTTCATTTCCGAACACTGTACTGTGTTAGATGAGCTTGTTCAGCTCTTTCAACGAGTTGCTTTCATATGAACAGGATTGATGACAGCAAGATCAATCTTTCCTCACTTGTACAATCTATAAATATGTACAACTTAGTAACTTGGGTTCATTGCTAATGTAGTTTCATTAGAAAAGAAAGATCTTCATTCCCGAAACCTGTACTGTGTTAACTCGGCTTGTTCCGCTCTTAGAATGATTTGCTTTCGTACAAAGAGTGCTGACCAAAGCAAGATCAAACTTTCCTCGTTTGTAGAAACTAAAAGGATGTACAACTAAGTATCTTCATTTCATTTCTAATGTAGTTTCTTTGGAAATGAAAGATCTTCATTTCTGAACACTGTACTGTGTTAGATAAGTTCATTCAGCTCTTTGAATGAGTTGCTTTCTTACAAATACTGTTGATCATAGCAAGTTCAAACTTTCACAGTTGGTACAATCTAACAAGATGTACAACTTCTTATCTTGCTGTCATTTCTCATGTAGTTTCGTTCAAAAAGAAAGATCTTCATTCCCCAACTCTGTACTGTACTAATTCAGCTTCTTCAGCTCTTTGAATGAGTTGCTTTCAGACGAAGAATGTTGATCACAGCAAGATCAAACTTTCCTCATTTGTAAAATATAAAATGATGTACAACATAGTAACTTTGTTTCATTTCTAATATAATTTCGTTAGAAAAGAAAGGTCTTCATTTTGGAAATCTGTACTGTGCTAACTAAGCTTGTTGAACAATTTCAATGAGTTGCTTTCATACAAACAGGGTTGATCACAGCAGATTCAAACTTTCCTCGTTTGTAAAATGTATAAGGATGTACAACGTACTAACTTCCTTTCATTTCTAATGTAGTTTTGTTATGAAATAAAGATCTTCATTCGCGAACACTGTAATGTGCTAAGCTTGTTGAGCTCCTGGAATGAGTTGCTTTCCTATGAAGAGCATTGATCACAGCAAGATCAACCTTTCCTCGATTGTACAATCTTAAAGGGTGTACAACTTAGTAACTTCATTTCATTACTAATGTAGTTTTGGTAGAAAGGAAAGATCTTCATTTCCGAACAGTGTACTGTGTTAACTAAGCTCCTTCATCTCTTTGAATAAGTTGCTTTCTTATGAACACGGTTGATACCAGCAGGTTCAAACTTTCACCGTTTGTACAATCTAACAAGATTTGTAATGTGGTAACTTGGTTTCATTTCTAATGTAGTTTCTTTAGGAAAGAAAGATCTTCATTCCCGAAACCTGTACTGTGTTAACTTGGCTTGTTCAGCTCTTAGAATGATTTGCTTTCGTACAAACAATGTTGATCAAAGCAAGATCAAACTTTCCTCATTTGTACAAATTAAAAGAATGTACAACTTAGTACCTTCGGTTCATTTCTAATGTAGTTCCTTTGGAAAGGAAAGATCTTCATTTCTGAACACTGCACTGTGTTAGATAAGCTTGTTCACTCTTTGAATGAGTTGCTTTTCTACAAACACGGTTGATCACAAGAAGTTAAAAAGTTCACTGTTTGTACAATCTAACAAGATGTACATCTTTGAACCTTGGTTTCATTTCTAATGTAGTTTCTTAGAGAAGAAAGATCATCACTTCCAAACACTGTACTGTGCTAACTAATCTTGTTGAGCAATTTCAATGAGTTGCTTTCATATGAACAGGATTGATCACAGAAGGATCAAACTTTCCTCATTTGTACAATCTATAAGGATGTACAAATTGGAAACTTTATTTCATTTCTAAATTAGTTTCATTAGAAAAGTAAGATCTTCATTTCCGAACACAGCACTGTGTGAACTAAGCTTGTTCAGCTCTTTGAATGATTGCCTTTCGTACGAAGACAGATGATCACAAAGTTCTTACTTGCAGCAATTGTACAATCTAAGAAGATGTACAACTTAGTATCCTGGTTTCATTTCTAATATAGTTTCGTTAGAAAAGAAAGAACTTCATTGCTGAACACCATAGTGTGTGAAATAAGCTTGTTCTGCTCTTTGAATGAGTTGCTTTCTTACGAACACGGGTGATCACAGCAAGTTCAAACTTTCACCAATTGTACAATCTAACAAGACATACAACTTAGTTCTTGGTTTCATTTCTAATGTAGTTTTGCTAGAAAAGAAAGATCTTCATTTCCGAACACTGTACTGTGCTACCTAAGCTTATTGATCTCCTTGAATGAGTTGCTTTTGTACTAACAGGATTGATCACAGCAAGATCAAACTTTCCTAATTTGTACAATCAAGAAGGATGTATAACTTTGTAACTTTGTTTCATTTGTAATGCAGTTTCATTAGGAATGAAAGATCTTCATTTCCAAACACTGTAATGTGTTAGATAAGCTTGTTCACCTCTTCAATGAGTTGCTTTCGTATGAAAAGGATTGATCACAGCAATATCAAACTTTCCTCGTTTGTACAATCTAACAAGATGTACAACGTAATAACTTCATTTCATTTCTAATGTAGTATCATTAAAACAGAAAGAACTTCATTGCTGAACATGGTACTGTGTGAAATAAGCTCGTTCTGCTCTTTGAATGAGTTGGTTTCTTATGAAGACGGTTGACCACAGCAAGTTCAAACATTTTTTTTCCACTTTAATTTTTTTTTATTGACAGCTTCTATACTTACATACAAAAAGTGCATGGTATTTCCCACTCATCCCCCCATTCCCCTTTAGAACTCCAATCTCCATCATATCCCCTCCCTCTCTCCATTAGTCTCTCTTTTAATTTGATGTCATCATCTTTTACTTCTATTATGAGGGAGTTGCAAAGGTATTGCTAGGCACTGCAAGGTCATGGATATCGAGGCCAATTTCTGTCTGGGAAATTGCATTGTAAGGAGTCGTACCCTTCCTTTGGTTCATCCATTCTAACTGCCCCCTCTTCTGCAATGGTCCCTGAGCCTTGGAGGGTGTGACAGAGGTGTTTCACTGCAGGGCACTCCTCCATCCCTTGTTCTCAGAACCATTTTGCCTTTTGGGTCATCCCAGTGGTCATCACCATCTGAAAAGAGAAGCTTCTCTAACCAGAAGTGAGAGTAGCATTAATATGTGAATATGAGCATTAAGTGTAGTATTTTCAGGGCAGCTTGGTGGGAATAGTATATACATTTAGTCAGACAAGAGCAGGCTTTATACCCCTAAGGCTCATGACCTCACCTACCATAGACTTTTGCTTAGGTTTTTCAGTACCAGGTATGTATTCCCTTCCATAGAGAGGGCCTTCAGTCTAATTATGGAGCAGTTGGTTATCCAAGAGTAGAAATGCCACTATTGCACCCGTTCAGTCATTGGGCCTGTCTGGCCAAATTGGAATATTTAGTGTCCACTGTTTTCACTGCTGATGACTTCTGTCTCCCATACTCTGCATGCAGTGCAGCCTTTTCCAGCTTTCAGTTGGCTAGTCTACAGGGAGAAGGTTTTCTGCTCAGCACCAGCTTGCTTTCTCAGTGACCTTGCCTCTCAGGCAAGATATGTCTCCAGCAATAGGGTCTTACTATCTGTTTCTCAAAGGAAACCAAGGGCTTTGGCAAAAGCCTTTAATGTTTTGGAGGCTACCAGGACCTCCTTGGCCAACAACTCACTGGAAGGTATCCCATCCAAGGTACTGAAAATTTTCTAGTCTGCAGCTTCTAGATGTGCCATTATTCAAAAAAGTAATTTTAATGTTACATAAGTCTTATTCACAATATCTTGAATTTAGATTGACCCTCCCCCTGCCCTTCTTTTATGCATTCTCTTCCCATGGCCTCACTTGGCCATTCCCCTCCCTGTAATCAGTTCTTCTACTTACATATGTGCAATACCATACACTTAAGTCCTTCCCTTTCCTCCCTCCCTTATAGCCTTTTACCAGCTTACTGGTTTCTGGTACCTATTTTTGGTTCCAGTTCACACACAAATCCATACATTTGTAGCTAGGATCCACATATGAGAGAGAACATGTGATGCTTGGCTTTCTGAGCCTGGGTTACTTCACTTAGTATAATCCTTTCCAGATCCATCCATTTTGCTGAAAATTTCATAATTTCATTTTTCTTTACCACTGAATAGAACTCCATTGTGAAAATGTACCACATCTTTATTATCCATTCATCTGTGGAGGAACATCTAGGCTGGTTCCATTTCCTAGCTATTGTGAATAGAGCAGCAATAAACATGGTTGTGCAAGCATCTCTAAGGTAGTGAGAAGAGTCCTCTGGATATATGCCTAGGAGTGCTATAGCTGGATCATATGGTAAATCTATTTCTAGCTGTTTCAAGAACCTCCACACTGATTTCCACAATGGCTGGACCAGATTACATTCCCACCAACAGTGTAGAAGTGGTCCTCTTTTTCCGCATCCACCCCTACACTTATTTTCGTTTGTTTTCTTGATTGTAGCCATTCTGACAGGGGTGAAATGGAATCTCAAAGTGGTTTTAACTTGCATTTCCCTTATGGCTAAGGATGTGGAACACTTTTTTAGATGTTTATATGCCATCTGTATTTCATTTTCTGTGAATTCTCTATTTAGTTCCATAGCCCATTTTTTAACTGGGTTTTATGAATTCTTATTATTCTGGTTTTTGAGTTTTTTGTATATTCTGGATATTAATCCTCTGTCAGATGTATAGCTGGAAAAGATTTTCTCCCATTCTGTAGGTTGCCTTTTTGCTCTATTCACAGTGTCCTTTGCTGTACAAAAGCTTTGTAATTTCATAAGGTCCCATTGGTTGATTAGTGGTTTTATTCCCTGAGCAATTGGGGTTATATTCAGAAAGTCCTTGCCTATGCCAATATGTTAAAGGCTTTCCCCTACCTTTTCCTCTAGCATTTTCAGAGTTTCAGGTCTGATATTAATGTCCCTGATCCATTTGGACTTGACTCTTGTATATGGAGAGAGACAAGGATCTATGTTTATCCTTTTACATACAGATGTCCAGTTTTCCCAGCACCACTTGTTAAAGAGGCTATCTTTTCTCCAAATAATACTTTTGGCATTTTTGTCAAAAATCAGGTGGTTGTAGCTGCCTGGATTAATATTTGGGTCTTCTATTCTGTTCCATTGATCTACCTGTGTGTCCTTGTGCCAGTACCATGCTGTGTTTGTTACTATGGCTTTGTAGTATAACTTAAAATCGGGTATGGTTATACAACCTGCCTGATTTTTGTTGAGCAGAATTATTTTGGCTATTCGAGGATTTTTGTGTTTCCAGATGAATTTTAGTATTGTTTTTTTCTATTTCTGTGAAGAATGCTATTGGAATTTTAATGGGGATCGCATTAAATGTGTAGATTGCTTTTGGTAAGATTGATATTTTCACAATATTGATTCTTCCAATCCAGGAACATGGGATGTCTTACCATTTCCTTGTGTCTTCTGTAATTTGTCACTCGAAATTTTTAAGGTTCTCATTGTAGAGATCCTTCACTTCCTCGGTTAAGTTTATTCCAAGGAATTTTTTTTTGAGGCAATTGTGAATGGGAGAGATTCCCTGATTTCAACCTCTGACCATTTGTTGTTAGTGTATACAAAAGCTACTGATTTCTGTGTGTTTACTTTGTATCCTGCTACATTGCTAAAAGTGTTTATCAGCTCTAACAGTTTGTGGGTGGATTCTTTAGTGTCTATTATGTATAGAATCATATCATCTGTAAATAATGATAATTTGATCTCTTTCCTTCCTATTTGTATCCCCTTTATGAGTGTCTCTTGCCTTATTGGTATGGCTAAGACTTCCAGTACCATATTAAATAGCAGTGGGGAAAGTGGACACCCTTGTCTTGTTCCTTAATTTAGAGGAAAAGCTTCAAGTTTTCCCCCATTTAGTATTATGTTGGCTGTAGGTTTGTCATAACTAGCTTTTAGTATGTTGAGATATCTTCCTTCTATTCCCAGTTTCTGTAATACTTTCACCATGAAGGGGTGTTGGATTTTGTCACATGCCTTTTCTGCATCTATTGAGATGACCATGTGATTTGTGTCCTTCAGACCATTTATATGGTGTATTACATTTATGGATTTTGTATGTGAATCATCCCTGCAACACTGGGATAAAGCCTACTTTGTCGGGGTGAGTAATCTTTTTGATATATTCTTTATTCTGTTTGCCAATATTTTGTTGAGAATTTTTGCATCTATGTTCATGGGGGAGATTGGTCTGTAATTTTTTTTTGATCTGTCTTTGTCCGGTTTGGGTATCAGGGTGATGCTGGCTTCATAGAAGGATTTTGGTAGAATTCCTTCCTTTTCTATTTTATGGAAAAGTTTGAGAAGCATTGGTGTTGGTTCTTCCAGGAATGTCTGGTAAAATTCAGCAGTGAATCCATCTGGGCCTGGGCTTTTTTGGTTGGGAGACTTTTGATAACTGCTTGGATCTCTGTGGTTATTATAGGTCTATTTAAATGGTTTAAGTCATCTTGATTTAATTTTGGTAGGTCATACATATCAAGGAAATCATCCATTTCTTTCAGGTTTTCAAACTTAGAGGCATATATATTCTTAAAGTATGTCCGTATGATTTTCTGAATTTCATTGGTATCTGTTGTGATGTTGCCTTTTTCATCTCTAATTTTATCAATTTTTGTCTCTTCTCTCTTTCTTTTGGTCAGATTTGCTAAGGGTTTGTCAATCTTGTTTATCCTTTCAAAGAACCAACTCTTTGTTTCACTGATTTTTTTATTGTTTTTTTTTTTTGTTTCCATTTCGTTAATTTCTGCCCTAACCTTTATTATTTCTTCCCATCTACTGAGTTTTGGTTTGCCTTGTTCTTCTCTTTCCAAGGCCTTAAGGTGAAGCATTTAATTTTGTTTGTTGTGAACTCTATAATTTCTTAATATAGGCACTTAGAGCTATAAATTTCCCTGATAGGACTGCCTTCATTGTGTCCCAAAGGTTTTGCTATGTTGTATTCTCATCATCATTTGATTCTATGAATTTCTTTATTTCCTTTATACTTTTTTCAATGACCCATATATCGTTCAATAATGTACTTTTTAGTCTCCATGAATTTCTGTATGCTTTGTAGTTTTTCTTGTTGATTTGCAATTTAATCCCATTGTGGTCAGATAGCATACAAAGGATTATTTCAGTTTTCCTATATTTGTTAAGATTTGATTTGTGTCCTAGTATATGATGTATTTTAGAGAATGTCCCATGTGCTGCTAAGAAGAATGTATATTCTGCAGCATTTGGATGGAATGTTCTGTATATATCTGTTAGGTCCATTTGTTCCATGATATCATTTAATGCATATGTCTCTCTGTTTATTTTTTGCTGGGTAGACCTGTCAAGTGATGAGAGTGGGGTATTGAAGTCACCCACTACTATTGTGTTGGGAGATATCTCTGACCTTAATTCTAATAGTGTTTGTGTGATTAAATTGGGAGCCCCCATGTTAGGGGTATATATGTTTAGGATTGTGATGTCCTCCTGTTGGAATGTTCCTTTAATGAGTATAAAGTGACCTAATCATTCTTTTAAAATCTTTCTCAGGGATTTCCTCTAAGTCAGCCTCACTGAAGGTCATTTCTGATATATTAATACTTTTTGATGGATTTATATTGTCTTGATTTTTTGTGTTTCTTGTATTGTAATGTAGAGATCTTTGCATCTTGGATTAATTTAATGCTTGGGTTTTTGAAATATCTGCAGTAATATTAGATGTATCAATCAATCTGATATTATCTATTTTCAGGGTAGGAGTTTAAGGTGTTAAGTGTGGCTCTTAAGGCTCTCAGAGTTTTCACTGAAGTGACCCTAGGTGTTGGGTTTGCCTGCTTTGAGAGTATCAAGTGGGGTGAATGGAACAGAATACAGTTAAATTCTAAAAATTTAACTCAACAATATACCCCTGCAATGAAATACAGCACAGAGTATTTGTACAAAAGCAGGTATTGTGACAAACAGATCCTCTAACAAAGTCACAGTCCCTAAGGATGTGTGTTACCCACAACCATTAATGCTGTGAACTGGGAGGCTAAGATTTCTGGTCTGTAGAGGGTTCCAAGGTCAGCTTGTGATCAAGTGAGAACCTTCCCCAACGAATTACAGAGGAGGAAACAAATCAGGAATTAACAAATGAGCAGCCCAAAATATAGCTTATTTAGGAATGTCAGATCTGACCATCCATCAGGTTTATATACCGCACTTATTTGGTGGGTACTGACATGGTGTAAACCAAGTTACATTTTGGAACAGGTTTGATCACAGCTATGCTGCATGGCTGCTTGGGTCCTTTGCTGTGTTGTGGGCTCAGGAAGGCTGGCTGCATCTGTGGGTCACTGCTTTCGCCGTGCTGGATCCTGGGTAGGTGATCTCTCTTTCCCAGGTCTCTGGTGCTTGCCGCGCTTGCGCTTGTGGTGGGGAAGGGGAGGCTGTGAATGGCGACTGAAGTCCGTCTGCTCTTCCACACGATCCTCTTCCTCACAAGCCTCTCTGTTGGTGTCTGCTGTCCTCCTTCCACGTTTCTTGAGTTTGTGAGGAGGCGGTGTGAGTGGAAAAATCCCCTCACCTGACTTTAAAATCCTGTGGCTCTGCCGGCTCAGGCAGAGCCTGGCGGCTGCCATGGCGTGGAGCTCGCCACAGCTGTGGAGCCACTTCTGCCCACTTCTGTGGGATCCAGATGCTCTGGATCTCTCCTACTTCTCTGTTGTGCTTGATAGTTTACTATACACCTCACTTTTTAGTAGAAGAGTATATTTTGCTGGGGTTTGTTTTGCTTTTTTCCCCTACCCTGTTTTGGCATGGTTCCTATCCAGACTTTTCCCGTTTGTACAACCTAACAAGATTTACAAGTTAGTATCTTGGTTTCATTTCTAATGTAGTTTCCTTAGGAAAGAAAGATGTAGATTTCCAAACACTGTACTGTGCTAAGCTTGTTGAGCTCCTTGAATGAGTTACTTTCCCTATGAACCAGATTGAACACAGCAAGATCAAACTTTCCTCATTTGTGAAATCTAACAAGTTGTACATCTTAGTAATTTCGTGTCATTTCTAATGTATTTTCGTTAGAAAAGAAAGATCTTCATTTCTGTACAGTGTAGTGTGTGAAATAACCTTGTTCTGCTCTTTGAATGAGTTGCTTTCTTATGAAGACGGTTGATCACAGCAAGTTCAACCTTTCACCGTTTGTACAATCTAACAAGATGTACAATTTCCTAACTTGCTTTCATTTCTAATGTACTTTCTTTAGAAAGGAAAGATCTTGATTTCTGAACACTGTACTGTGTTAGATAAGCATGTTCAGCTCTTTGAATGAGTTGCTTTCATATGAACAGGATTGATAACAGCAAGATCAAACTTTCCTTGTTTGTACAATCAAACAAGATGTATAACTTAGTAACTTCCTTTCATTTATAATGTAGTTTCATTAGAAAATAAATATCTATACTGTATTAACTCCCCTTTTTCAGCTCATTAAATGAGTTGCTTTTGTACAATAGTGTTGATCACCGCAAGATCAAACTTTCCTCTTTTGTACAATATAACAAGATGTTCAACTTAGTAACTTGGTTTCATTTTTAATGTAGTTCCGTTAAGAAAGAGAGATCTTCATTTCTGAACACTGTACTGTGTTTGATAAGCTTGTTCAGCTCTTTCAATGAGTTGCTTTCATGAGAACAGGATTGATCACAGCAAGATCAAAATTTCCTTGTTTGTACAATATAACAAGATGTACATCTTAGTAACTTGGTTTCATTTCTAATTTAGTTCCATTAAGAAAGAAAGATCTTAATTGCCAAACACTGTACTGTGCTATCTAAGCAAGATTAAACTTTCTTAATTTGTACAATCTCAGAAGATGTACAACTTAGTAACTTAATTTCATTTCTACTGTACTTTCATTAAAAAGGAATGATCTTCATTTTCGAAAACTGTACTGTATTAACTAAGCTTGTTGAGCTCCATGAATGAGTTGCTTTCTTACGAACAGAGTTGATCACAGCAAGTTCAAACTTTCACCGATTGTACAACCTAAAAAGATGTACAACTTAGTATCTTTGTTTGATTTCAGATGCACTTTCGTTAGAAAAGAAAGATCTTCATTTCCAAAACCTGTACTGTACTAAATAAGCTCCTTCTTCTCTTTGAATGAGTCGCTTTCTTACGAAGACAGTTGATCTCAGCAAGTTAAAACTTTCACCCATTGTACCATCTCACAAGATGTACAACTTAGTATGTTGGTTTCATTTCTAATGCACTTTCATTAGAAAAGAAAGATCTTCATTTCCAATGACTGTACTGTACTAACTAAGCTCATTGAGCTCCTTGAATGAGTTGTTTTCCGACAAACAGAATTGATCCCAGCAAGATCAAACTTTCCTCATTTGCACAATCAAAAATGGTGTACAACTTAGTAACTTCTTTTCATTTCTAATGTAGTTTTGTTATAAAGGAAATATCTTCGTATCCCAAAGCTGTACTGTGCTAGATAAGCATGTTCCCCTCTTTGAATGAGTTGCTTTCTTACAAAGACTGTTGATCACGGGAAATTCAAACTTACACCGATTGACAAACCTAACAAGATGTACAACTTAGTATCTTGTTTGATTTCAAATGCACTTTCGTTAGAAAAGTAAAATCATCACTACCGAAAACTGTACTATACTAACTAAGCTTGTTGAGCTCCTTGAATGAGTTCCTTTCCTACGAACAGCATTGATCACAGCCAGGTCAAACTTTCCTCATTTTTAGAGTTACCAATATGTAAAACTTAGTACCTTCGTTTCACTTCTAATGTAGTTTAGTTAGAAAGGAAAGATCTTCATAGCCCAACACTGTACTGTGTAAAGTAAGCTCGTTCTGCTCTTTCAATGAGTTGCTTTCTGACGAAGAGGGTTGGTCACAGTAAGTTCAAACTTTCACCCATTGTACAACCTAACAAGATGTACAACTTATTATCTTGGTTTGATTTCAAATGCACTTTCGTTAGAAAAGAAAGATCTTCATTTCTGAAAACTGTATTGTACTAACTAAGCTCATTGAGCTCCCTGAATGAGTTGCTTTCCTACGAACAGCATTGATCACAGCCAGGTCAAACTTTCCTCATTTGACAATCTAACAAGATGTACAACTTCATAACTTCATTTCATTTCTAATGTAGTTTCGTTAGAAAGGAAAGATCTTCGTATCCCAACACTGTACTGTGTTAGATAAGCTTGTTCAGCTCGTTGAATGAGTTGCTTTCATACGAAGATGGTTGATCACAGCAAGGTCAAACTTTCACCGATTGAATAACCTAACAAGAAGTACAACTTATTATCTTGGTTAGATTTCAAATGCAGTTTTGTTAGAAAAGGAAGATCTTCACTTCCGAAAACTGTACTGTACTAACTAAACTCATTGAGCTCCTTGAATGAGTTGCTTTACCACGAACAAGATTGATCACAACCAGATCAAACTTTCCTTGTTTGTACAATCTAACAAGATGTACAACTTGGTAACTTCGTTTCATTGCTAATGTAGTTTCGTTAGAAAAGAAAGATCTTCATTTCCAAATACTGTACTGTTCCAACTAAGCTTGTTGAGCTCCTTGAATGGGTTGCTTTCCTACGGACAGGATTGATCAAAGCAAGATCTAACTTTCCTCATTTGTACAATCTAAAAGGATGTACAACTTAGTAACTTCTTTTCATTTCTAATGTAGTTTCGTTAGGAAGGAAAGATCTTCGTATCCCAACATTGTACTGTGTTAGATAAGCTTGTTCATCTCTTTGACTGAGTTGCTTTCTTACGAAGATGGTTGATCACAGCAAGTTCAACCTTTCACCGATCGAAATACCTAACAAGATGTACAATTTAGTGTCTTGGTTTGATTTCAAATGCACTTTCATTAGAAAACAAAGACCTTCATTTCCGAAACCTGTACTGTACTAACTAAGCTTGTTCAGCTCCTTGAATGAGTTGCTTTCCTACGAACAGGATTGATCACAGCCAGATCAAAATTTCCTTGTTTGTAGAGTCTAACAAGATGTACAACTTAGTATCTCGGTTTGATTTCAAATGCGCTTTCGTTGGAAAAGAAAGATCTTCATTTCCAAAAACTGTACTGTACTGACTAAGCTTGTTGATCTCCTTGAATGAGTTGCTTTCCTACAAACAGGATTGATCACAGAAAGATCAAACTTTCCTCGTTTGTACAATCTAACAAGATGTACAGCTTAGTAACTGTTTCATTTCTAATGCAGTTTCATTATAAAGGAAAGATCTTTGTATCCCAATACTGTACTGTGTAAAATAAGCTCGTTCCGCTCTTTAATGAGTTGCTTTCTTACGAAGAGGGTTGATCACAGCAAGTTCAAACATTCACCGATTATACAATCTAACAAGATTTACATCTTAGTATCTTTGTTTTATTTCAAATGTGCCTTCCTTAGAAAAGCAAGATCTTCATTTCCAAAAACTGTACTGTACTAACTAATCTTGTTGAGCTCCTTGAATGAGTTGCTTACCTATGAATAGGATTGATCACAGCCAGATCAAACTTTCCTGGTTTATACAGTCTAACAAGTCATACAACTTAGTATCTTGGTTTGATTTCAAATGCGCTTTCATTAGAAAAGAAATATCTTCATTTCCAAAAACTGTACTGTACTAACTAAGCTTGTTGAGCTCCTTGAATGAGTTCCTTTCCTACAAACAGGATTGATCACAGCAGGATCAAACTTTCCTTGTCTGTACAATCTAAATGGATGTAGAAGTTTTTCAGTTCATTTCATTTCTAATGTAGTTTCCTTAGAAAGGAAAGATCTCCATATCCCAACACTGCACTGTGTTAGATAAGCTTGTTCAGCTCTTTCAATGAGTTGTTTTCTTGTGAAGACAGTTGATCACAGCAAGTTCAAACTTTCACTGATTGAAATACCTAACAAGATGTACAACTTAGTATCTTGGTTGTGTTTCAAATGCACTTTACTTAGAAAAGAAAGATCTTCATTTCCAAAAACTGTACTGTACTAACTAAGCTCGTTGAGCTCCTTGAATGAGTTGCTTTCCTATGAACAGAATTGATCACAGGTAGATCAATCTTTCCTCCTTTGTACAATCTAATGAGATGTACAACTTAGTAACTTCGTTTAATTTCTAATGTAGTTTCCTTCGAAAAGAAAGATCTTGATTTCGGAAAACTATACTGCACAACTAAGCTTGTTGAGCTCCTTGAATGTGTTGCTTTCCTACGAACAGGATTGATAACAGCCAGATCCAACTTTCCTCGTTTGTCCAGTCTAACACGTCATACAACTTAGTGTCTTGGTTTGATTTCACATGCGATTTCTTTAGAAAAGAAAGATCTTCATTTCCAAAAACTGTACTGTACTAACTAAGCTCGTTGACCTCCATGAATGAGTTGCTTTGCTGTGAACAGGATTGTTCACAGCCAGATCAAACTTTCCTCGTTTGTGCAATCTAACAAGAAGTACAACTTGATTACATCATTTAATTTCTGATGTAGTTTCATTAGAAAAGAAAGATCTTCATTTTGGAAAACTGTACTGTACCAACTAAGCTTTTTGAGCTCCTTGAATGAGTTCCTTTCTTACGAACAGGATTGATCACAGCCAGATCCAACTTTCCTCATTTGTACAATCTAAAAGCATGTACAACTTAGTAACCTCTTTTCATTTCTAATTTAGTTTCATTAGAAAGGAAAGATCTTTGTATACCAACATTGCACTGTCAGATAAGCTTGTTCATCTCTTTTGAGTAGTTTTCTTACATAGACAGTTGATCACAGCAAGTTCATGCTTTTACCGATTGAAATACCTAACAAGTTGTACAACTTGATATCTTTGTTTCATTTCAAATACACTTTCGTTAGAAAAGAAAGATCTTCATATCCCTACACTGTACTGTGTAAAATAAGCTCGTTCTGCTTTTTGAAAGAGTTGCTTTCTTATGAAGGTTGTTGATCACAGCAAGATCAAACTTTCCTCGTTTGTACATTCTAACAAGATGTACAACTTAGTAACATCGTTTCATTTCTAATGTAGTGTCGTTAGAAAAGAAAGATCTTCATTTCCGAAAACTGTACTGTACTAACTAAGCTTGTTGAGCTCCTTGAATGACTTTGTTTCCTATGATCTGGATTGATCACAGCAGGATCAAGCTTCCTCATTTGTACAATCTAACAGGATGTACAACTTAGTAACTTCATTTCATTTCTAATGTAGTTTCATTAGAAAAGAAAGATATTCATTTCTGAAAACTGTACTGTACTAACTAAGCTTGATGAGCTCCTTGAATGGGTTGCTTTCCTATGAACAGGATTGATCACAGCAAGATCAAACTTTCCTCATTTGTACAACCTAAAAGGATGTACAACTTAGTAACTTCTTTTCATTTCTAATGTAGTTTCCTTAGAAAGGAAAGATCTTCATATCCCAAAATTGTACAGTGTTAGATAAACTAGTTCAGCTCTTTGAATGAGTCACTTTCTTACGAAGACAGTTGTTCTCAGCAAGTTCAAACTTTCACCAATTGTATAACCTAACAAGATGTACAAAATAGTATGTTGGGTTTATTTCTAAGGCACTGTCATTAGAAAAGAAAGATCTTCTTTTCTGAAAACTGTCCTGTACTAACTAAGCTTGTTGAGCTCCTTGAATGAGTTGCTTTCCTACGAAAGGATTGATCACAGCCAGATCAAACATTCCTCATTTATACAATCAAAAAGCATGTACAACTTAGTAACCTCTTTTCATTTCTAATGTAGTTTCATTAGAAATGAAAGATCTTCGTATCCCAAAACTGGACTATGTTAGGTAAGCTTGTTCAGCTCCTTGAATGAGTTGCTTTCTTTTCTTTTCTTTTCTTTTCTTTTTTTCTTTTCTTTTCTTTTCTTTTCTTTTCTTTTTTTTGGTGTTTTTTATTTTGGTTTCTTTTTTCAATATATATTTTTTTATTTATATTATTCTGATTTTACATTCATATTATTGGTTCCATTGTCCTCCTCCCTGTCCTCCCACTTTCAAAGGGACCCTCATCAATGGGGAATGTGGGTCATGCATTGTGAGGTTAGTCAAGGGTTCTGGGGGGTATGCCCCAGTTCTGTGCCTAAAGCCCCAACTTGTGACTCTAACAATCTTTCCGCCCCCTCTTCTGCGAGTTTCCCTGAGCCAAATTGGGGTCATTTTAGTTCTGCTTCAGTGGTGAGGTTTTGGGAGCCTCTGTGTCTCTGGATATCTGGCTTAGTTTGAGTTGGGTGTTCTCTGTGTTTATCTCCTTCAGCCTTTTTCTGGTGTCGTGATCACCATGAACGCTGTATTCTTGCCCTTCCCCTGCGTTGTTCTATGGTTTCATCTGAGGCCCTGGTGGGGTGTGGTTAGCTTGATCCTCCCTTCAGGTTCGTTGTCCATCTGAAAAAAGATAAGCAAATTCACCAACGGAGAGAGAAGTTAGTACTAGATAGAAGGGATGACCATATATGTTTTGGAGGGAATTTTATATGCATTGGCTCTCTTCTAGCCCACATTTGGTGGTATCTTGATCTTGGAGACTGAGCTCATTTTTTGTACATGGTTTTGACTTATTTCCCAGTTCCAGCAATGAGTTCCATTCCACTGAGTGGATCTATTAGCCAAATCAAGAGCAGTTGGTTACCCCCATGGCTGTGTGCCACTACTGCACTTGTATGAGCATTATGTCAAGTTGTTTCCTTCTGGGTATCTTAGACTGCAAGTTGTTTGGACCAATGTCGGACATTTTCCCCCAGTTGCTCATGTAGCACCCTCTGGTACTAGACTAGCTAACTGTCTGGGGACTGACCTTCTTCCAGATTCTGGCCAGTTCTCTCTGTGTTTGGTCTCACACACATATGCTGTCTTCGACAGTAGGGACTTACCATTAACCTTTTGTGGGTCACCAAGAACTCTGACAAAAGTCTGTCTTTTTTGGGAAACCTTGTAGGTGTTTCAGATCAACAGCTCATTGTGGAGTTAACCCTGTGCTGGCACTGGGTGTTATAAGTCTGCACCTAGGAAGGTGAGGGAGGAAAAAGATAGATAATGTAAAAGAGAAAGTGAGTATAGAGAGAGAGAGAGAGAGAGAGAGAGAGAGAGAGAAGAGAAAGAGAATCAGGACAAGATTAAAGTTGGCCTTCATGATGTTCTCTCCAGGTTCCTGTGGTTCAGGTGTTCCCTCTGCGGGCCTGCTGAAGGATCAATGTTTTAGCCTGTTGTTCAGAGTAAAGGGTTTTATAGTATCTTTTCCTTTTGGGTCCCAATTTGTATCCCCCCTTGTCCTCCCTCCCACCCTCTCCTTCACTCCCACATGTACCCTCCCTCCATCCCACCCTCTCTCTTGTCTGGGCCTCAGAGTGTTTATTAGGTTTAGCCACATGTCACATGGATTCCGGTTAGGAGTGACAGATAAACGAGACCATGCGACGATTATCTTTTTGTGTTTGGGTGAGCTCACTGAGGATCATCTGTTCCATGTTTGACCATTTTTTTCAAATTTCCTTATTTCATCTTTCCTTACTGCTACGTAGAATTCCATAGTATAGATATACCACATCTTTGTTATCCATTCATCTAGTGATGGACACCTGGGTTGATTCCAGCTCTTTGCTATTATGAATTGAGCAGCTATAAACATGGTTGAGCAAATGTCTTTGATCTGAGGCTTGGAGCCTTTAGGGAAAATGCCCAATAAGAGAATAACTGGATAAATTGGTAGGTCTATGGTCATCCTTCTCAGGAGTCTCCATATAGCTGTCCATAGTGGTTGAACCACTTTACATTCCCACCAGCAGTGAAAACTTGTTCCTATTTCTCCACAGCCTCACCAGCATTTGTTTTCATTGTTTTTTTGATGTTAGCCATCCTTACTGGGGTAAGGTGGAATCTCATAGTTGTTTTAATTTGCATTTCCCTGATGATTAGGGATGTTGAACATTTTCTTAAATGTGTGTTTGCTATTTGTATTTCTTCCTCTGAGAACTCCCTGTGCAGTTCTCTGCCCGACTTTGTGAGTAGGTTGTTTGGTGATTTATTGTTTAGGTTTTGGAGTACTTTGTAGATTCTAGAAATTAGGCCTCTGTCAGTTGTATAGCTGGTGAAAATTTTCTCCCATTCTGTGGGTAATCTGCTGGTTTTGGTTATAGTATTTTTGTCAGTGAAAAAGCCTTTCAGCTTCATGAGATCCCAATGGTTGAGTGATTGTTTAATTTCCTGAGCTGCTGGGGTTTTGTTCAGGAAATCTTTTCCCACTCCTACATTGTGGAAGGTTCCTCCTATTTTTTCTTCCAGGAGTAGCAGAGTTTCTGGTTGTATATTAAGGTCTTTGATCCATTTGGACTTAATTTTTGTGCATGGAGAGATGTGTGGGTCAAGTTTCATTTTCCTACATATGGTTGTCCAGTTTGTCCAACACCATTTGTTGAAGATGCTGTCTTTTCTCCATTCTGCATTGGTAGGGCCTTTGTCAAATATCAAGTAGCTGTAGTTACTTGACCCAAAGTCTGGGCCTCCAATTCTGTTCCATTGGTCTATCATACTGTTTTTATGCCAGTACTATCTTGTTTTTATTACAATGTCTTTGTAGTATAGCTTTAGATCAGGTATGGTGATGCCTCCAGAGGTGTTTCTTTTGCTGAGGATGAGCTTGGATATCTGAGGCCTTCTTCCTTTCCATATGAATTTTGAGATAGTTTTTTCTATCTCATTGAAGAAGGAAGTTGGGATTTTTATTGGCATTGCATTGAATCTATAAAGTGCTTTTGGTAAAATTGCCATTTTCACAATGTTAATTCTACCAATCCAGGAGCATGGGAGGTATTTCCATTTTTGTAGGACCTCCTCAATTTCTTTTTTGAGAGTTTCTATGTTTTCATTGTATAGGTCTTTCACTTCCTTAGTTAATGTTATTCCAAGGTATTTTATTTTCTTTGTTGCAATTGAAAATGGGACGATGTTAGTTATGTCTTTTTCTGTCTCTTTGTCCTTTGCATACAGAAAGGCTATTGATTTCTGTGCATTGATTTTGTATCCTGCTACTTTGCTGAAGGTGCTAATCACCTTTAAGAGTTTTGAGATGGAAGTTCTCGGGTCACTTATGTATAGAATCATGTCATCTGCAAATAGGGCTAATTTAACTTCTTCCTTTCCAATTTGTATCCCTTTGATTTATTTCTCCTGTCTTATTGCTTGAGCTAATACTTCTAGCACTATGTTGAAGAGTAGAGGTGAGAGTGGACACCCCTGCCTTGTTCCTGAACTCAATGGGAATTCCTTCAGTCTCTCCCCATTAAGAATTACTTGGGCTTTAGGTGCTTTATATATAGCCTTTATTATGTTGAGATATGGGCCATCCATGCCTATTCTTTCCAATGTTTTGATCATGAAGTGATGTTGTATTTTGTCAAAGGCCTTTTCTGCATCTATTGAAATGATCATGTGGTTTTTGTGTTTCAGCTTGTTTATGTGGTGTATTACATTGACAGATTTTCATATGTTGAACCACCCCTGCATTCCAGGGATGACGCCTACTTGATCAGGGTGGATAATGCTTTTGATGTACTGTTGAATTCGCTTTGCAGGAATTTTGTTCAGGATCTTTGTGTCTATGTTTATCAGAGAAATGGGCCTATAATTTTCCTTTCTTGTGGCATCCCTGCCTGGTTTTAGAATTAGGGTGATACTAGCTTCATAAAAGGTGTTAGGGAACTCTCCCCTTCTCCTATTGTGTGGCACAGTTTGAGAAGAATTGGTTTCAGTTCTTCCATGAAGGTTTGGTAGAATTCTGCTGAGAAACCGTCTGGTCCAGGACTCTTCTTTTTGGGGAGGTGTTTGATTACCTCTTTTATCTCAAAGGGTGTGATGGGCTTAGTTTTGGTAGGTGGTATGTGTATAGGAATTCATCCATTTCCTCCATATTCTCCTGTTTTGGAGTAGATGTTTTTGAAATAAGTCCTATTAACTCTTCCTATTTCACTCATGTCTGTTCTGATCTCTCCCTTTTCATTTCTAATTTTGTTGATTTGAAGTGTTTCTTTTTTCTGCTTGATCAAATTGGCCAGGGGTGTATCAATTTTGTTAAGTTTTTCAAAGGGCAAGCTCTTTGTTTCATAAATTTTCTTAATTGTCCTCTTAGTTTCCAATTCATTAATGTCTGCTCTGATCTTAATTATTTCTTTTCATCTAGAGCTTTTTGGGTTGGCTTCTTCTAGCTTTTCCAATGCCTTAGGTGAATGGTTAGGTTATTGATTTGGGATCTCTCAGTTTTTGTTATGAGGGCATTTAGTGCTATGATTTTTCCCCTAAGGACTGCCTTCATTGTGTCCCACAAGTTTTGGTATGATGTTTTCTCTTCGTCATTGAATTCCAGAAATTTTGCAATTTCATTCTTTATTTCATCCACAACCCATTTATTGTTTAAAAGTGTGTTGTTCAATTTCCAGGAGGTAGAGGGATTCCTGGTGTACTTTTTGTTGTTGATTTCTAGCATTACCGCATTGTGGTCTGATATCATGCAGGAAATTACATCAATTTTCTTGAAAATATGGAGGCAGGCTTTGTGGCCCAGTACATGATCTATTTTAGAGAAGGTTCTGTGTGCTGCTGAGAAGAATGTGTAATCTGTAGATTTTGGGTGGAATGTTCTGTATATGTCTGTAGGGTCTAGTTGCTCTATGGTGTTATTGAGCTCTCTTACTTCCCTATTAATTTTCTGTTTGGATGATCTATCCATTGTTGATAGTGGAGCTTTGTAGTCCCCGACTATGATGGTGTTGGTGTTTATTTCTGTTTTGTTGCCAAGTATATTTTGCTTTATGAATTGTCGTGCACCTGTGTTTGTTGCATAAATGTTGATGATTGTGATATCTTCTTGTTGGATTGTTCCCTTGATAAGTAAGAAGTGGTCTTTATTTTTTATTACCTTTGGTTTGAAGTCTATTTTATCTGATATAAGTATAGCTACGCCTGCTTTTTTCGTATTTGTGTTTGCTTGGAATATCATTTTCCACCCTTTCACCCTGAGGAGGTGTCTGTCTTTAGTGTTGAGGTGGGTTTCTTGAAGATAGCAGATTGAGGGGTCCAGTTTTCTGATCCACCCTGTTAGCTTATGTCTTTTGATGGGTGAATTAAGGCCATTAATATTCAGAGATATTACTTTGAGGTTTGATTTAAAACCTGCCATCTTGTGGTGGGTTGTGGTCTTTGTGGGTTTTTTTTTTGGGGGGGGTTAATGTGGACTGCTTCTTGAGGGCTCTTGAGATTGTTTGTTTCTTCTGTGTGGAGAATTCCCTGAAGTACTTTCTGTAGGTTTGGCTTTGTGTTCATATATTTGTAAAGATGAGTTTTATCGTGGAACGTTTGTCTTACACCATCTATTATGAGGGATACTTTTGCTGGGTAGAGTAGTTGGGGCTAGAAACCATGGGTTCTTAGAGTTTGCAGTGTTCCATTCCCGGCCCTTCTGGCTTTTAGGGTTTCCATTGAGAAGTCTGAGGTAATTCTAATGGGGTTCCCTTTATATATAATGTTTTGTTTTTCCCTGGCTGTTTTTAGGATTTTCTCTTTGTGCTTGATGTTTAGAGTCTTAAAGATAATGTGTCTTGGAGAATTTCTCCTTTGGTCAAGTCTGTTTGGAGTTCTACTAGCTTCTTGTGATTTGATGGGATTTTCTTTTGAGAGAGTGGGGAGGTTTTCTTCAATTATTTTGTTGAATAAGCTTTCCATTCCTTTGGTCTGTGTTTCTTCCCCCTCTGGTATACCCATGATCCTAATGTTTGGACTCTTAAGGGTGTCCCACATTTCCCTCATGTTCTGTTCACAGAAATTTTTGAACTTGTTGAAATTTTTGGACCCATGAACTATTTCTTCTGTTTTGTCTTCCAGTTCTGAGTTTGTGTCTTCCACTTGACTTACTCTGTTCTTAAGAGCTTCTATAGAGTTTTTGCCTTGTTCAATTTGGTTCTTATTTTCTACGTTTTTTTTTATGTACAGTTTCCATCCCTCTGTCTAGTTCCCTTTTTGTGTCATTTTCTGACTTTCTTAATGCTTCTTGGAGTTCATCCTTGCATTTCTTTATGTCTTCATTGAACTTAGCCAGCTGGTTATTGAGGACCTCTTTTTTTTTCATTCTCCTTCAGATCATTTAACTGTCTTTGGAGCCCTTCCTGGTTCCTTTCTATTAGGTCTAATCTAGCAAGGATAACATTCATACAGTTGTTTGTTCTTTGTTGAGTTTCTGAGAGTTGTGCTATTTGCTTGGCCAGGGTTGCATAGCTTGTCTCTTCATTTTGGGGTTTTGATTCTATTGTCTCTTCTGTGCTTTGATTTGAGACATCCTTTTGTAGGACTGGATAGTCTAGCTGGATTCACTTGCATCTGGTTTTTCATGCTATTCCTTTTTTGCTGTAGTCTGCCCATCGCAATGGTTCAGAAACCTTGTGTATGAAATGCTAGCCTGCTGCCCTTGGGTCAGGTGGGGTACAGTGGTGATTGTCAGGGCAGTAGTCCCTGGAGTTCTGATAGGCTGGGGTAGGGGACACTGGCCTCCTGGCCAGTGTTCCTTATGGAGGTGGGTGGGGTAGGGGACCACAGCCACTCTAGTTGAGCTCTGGCAGGGTAGGGTGGGAACACTGGCCTACTTCCCTGGATCCCTGATCTGCCCTGGGAGGGGGAGTGGTGGCACCTGACTGTTGGGGGTCAGGAAGGCTAGGGAGCACCTGACTAGTGATGGGGATCTGGCCAGTGAGAGGAGGGGTCTGACTAGGGGTGAGGGTCAGGCAGACCCCCTGGGATCTGATGTGGCTCAGGAGAATCCCCCAGGACTGGCCAGGTGAGGGAGGGATCTGACTAGGGTCTGCAGCACCTGCAGGGCGGGTTGCCCCAGGCTCTGGTCGGTAATGGCAGGCGTCCGAGTGGTCACTCAGACCGGCAAGTTTCCCACACCTTCGGGGGGTGGCACTAGGCTCTGGCCGGTAATGGCGGGCATCCAAGCGGTCACTCAGATGAGCAAGTTCCGCTGCGCCTCCAGGCGGGTGGCCCCAGGCTCTGCTGGTAATGGCAGGTGTCCAAATGGTCACTCCCGGTAAGTTCCGCCACACTTCTGGGCTGGTGGCACTAGGCTCTGGCTAATAATGGCAGGGGTCCAAGCGATCACTCAGACCAGCACGTTCTGCCCTGGGCTCTGCTAGTAATAGTGGGCGTCTGAGTGGTCACTCAGACCAGAAAGTTCTGCTGCCTCCTGGGGGTAGCCCCGGGATCTGGCGAATAATGGCAGGGGTCCAAGCGATCACTCAGACCAGCAAGTTCCGCCCCAGGCTCTGCTGGTAATGGCGGGTGTCCGAGCAGTCACTCAGACCAGAGAGTTCCGCTGGGTTCTGGCCAGTAATGGCGGGCATCTGGCCGGCGGTTTGGGTCACCCCACCCAGGAGGACATAACCAGTGGTGGCCCCTGGACTAGAGCATGGGAATCAGTGGATTCCCTATTTTTTCATCCACCACCTCCCTCTGGCAGCATGCAATGGCCAATAAACCCTTTAAGAAATCTTTTATAACCTTAAAAATCTTGCTTTTACTCCCCTGTAAGGTGAGTAGAGGTTACATGGATGCCATCTTCAGGCCACTCACCGAATGAGTTGCTTTCTTACGAAGACGGTTAATCACACCAAGTTCAAACTTTCATTGATTGAACAACCTAACACGATGTACAACTTAGTATCTTGGCTTGATTGCAAATGCACTTTCGTTAGAAAAGAAAGATCTTCATTTCCAAAAACTACTGTGCTAACTAAGCATGTTGAGCTCCCTGAATGAGTGGCCTTTTTACGAACAGGATTCATCACAGCCAGATCAATCTTTCCTCGTTTGTACACTCTAACAAGATATACAACTTAGTATCTTGGTTTGATTTCAAATGCGCTTTCATCAGAAAAGAAATATCTTCTTTTCGAATAACTGTACTCTACTAACTAAGCTCATTGAGCTCCTTGAATGAGTTGCTTTCCTACACGAACAGGATTGATCACAGCAAGATAAAACTTTCTCATTTCTACAATCTAAAAGGCTGTATAACATAGTAACTTCATTTCATTTCTAATGTAGTTTTGTTAGAAAGGAAAGATCTTCTTTTCTGAAAACTGTACTGTACCAATTAAGGTTGTTGAGCTTCTTGAATGAGTTGCCTTACTATGAACAAGATTGATCAAAGACAGATCAAACTTTCCTCGTTTGTACAGTGTAACAAGATGTAAACTTGGTTTGATTCCAAATGCACTTTCGTTAGAAAAGAAAGATCTTCATTTCCAAAAACTATACTGCACTAACTAAGTTCGTTGAGCTCCTTGAATGAGTTGCTTTCCTACGAACAGGATTGATCACGTCAAGATCAAACTTTCCTCATTTGTACATTCTAACAAGATATACAACTTAGTATATTGGTTTGATTTCAAATGCGCTTTCATTAGAAAAGAAAGATCTTCATTTCCAAAAACTGTACTGTCCTAACTAAGCTTGTTGAGATCCTTGAATGAATTGCTTTCCTACGAACAGGATTGATCACATCAAGATCAAACTTTCCTCGTTTGTACAATCTAACAAGATGTACAACTTAGCAACTTCGTTTCATTTCTAATGTAGTTTCGTTAGAAAGGAAAGATCTTCATATCCCGAAGTTGTACGGTGTTAGATAAGCTGGTTCTGCTCTTTGAATGAGTTGCTCTCTTATGAACAGGGTTAATCACAGCAAGTTCAAACTTTCAGCAATGGTACAATCTAACATGATATACAACTTAGTATCTTGGTTTGATTTCAAATGCACTTTCATTAGAAAAGAAAGATCTTCATTTCCGAAAACTGTACTGTACTAACTAAGCTCGTTGAGCGCCTTGAATGAGTTGCTTTCCTATGAACAGGATTGATCACAGCAAGATAAAAGTTTCTCATTTCTACAATCTAAAAGGTTGTTAAACATAGTAACTTCGTTTCATTTCTAATGTAGTTTCGTTAGAAAGGAAAGATCTTCTTTTCCAAAAACTGTACTGTACCAACTAAGGTTGTTGAGTTTCTTGAATGAGTTGCCTTCCTATGAACAGGATTGATAAAAGACAGATCAAACTTTCCTCGTTTGTACAGTGTAACAAGATGTAAACTTAGTATCTTGGTTTGATTTCAAATGCACTTTCGTTAGAAAAGAAAGATCTTCATTTCCAAAAATTGTACTGCACTAAGTTTGTTGAGCTCCTTGAATGAGTTGCTTTCCTACGAACAGGATTGATCACAGCCAGATCAAACTTTCCTCGTTTGTACAATCTCACAAGATGTACAACTTAGTAACTTTGTTTCATTTCTAATGTAGTTTCATTAGAAAGGAAAGATCTTCGTATCCCAAAACTATATGGTTTTAGATAAGCTTGTTCAGCTCTTTGAATGAGTCGCTTTCTTATGAAGACGGTTGACCTCAGCAAGTTCACACTTTCACCAATTGTAATACCTAACAGGTTGTAAAACTTAGTATGTTGGTTTCATTTCTAATGCACTTTCATTAGAAAAGAAAGATCTTCTTTTCCAAAAACGGTACTGTACTAACTAAGCTTGTTAAGCTAATTGAATGTGTTGCTTTCCTATGAACAGGATTGATCACATCAAGATCAAACTTTCCTCGTTTGTACAACCTAACAAGATGTACAACTTACTATCTTGGTTTGATTTCAAATACACTTTCTTTAGAAAGAACGATCTTCATTTCCAAAAACTGTACTGTACTAACTAAGCTTGTTGAGCTCCTTGAATGAGTTGCTGTCATACAAACAGGATTGATCAGAACCAGATCAAACTTTCCTCGTTTGTACAGTCTAAGAAGATGTACAACTTAGTATCTTGGTTTGATTTCAAATGCACTTTCATTAGAAAACAACGATCTTCATTTCGAAAACCTGTACTGTACTAACTAAGCTTGTTGAGCTACTTGAATGAGTTGCTTTCCTATGAACAGGATTGATCACATCAAGATCAAACTTTCCTCGTTTGTACAATCTAACAAGATATACTACTTAGTACCTACGTTTCATTTCTAATGTAGTTTCATTAGAAAGGAAAGATCTTCGTATCCCAACACTGTACTGTGTAAAATAAGCTCATTCTGCTTTTTGAATGAGTTGCTTTCTTATGAAATGGGTTGATCACAGAAAGTTCAAACTTTCACTGATTGTAAAATCTAACAAGATGTACAACTTAGTAACTTCAATTCATTTCTAACGTAGTTTCGTTAGAAAGGAAAGATCTTTGTATACCAAAACTGTACGGTGTTAGATAAGCTTGTTCAGCTCTTTCAATGTGTTGCTTTCTTACGATGACGGTTGATCTCAGCAAATTCAAACTTTCACTGATTGTATAACCTAACAAGATGTACAACATAGTATGTTGGGTGCATTTCTACGGCACTTTCATTAGAAAAGAAAGATCTTCTTGCTGAAAACTGTACTGTGCTAAGCTTGTTGACCTCCTTGAATGAGATGCTTTCCTAAGAACAGGATTGATCACAGCCAGATCAAACTTTCCTCATTTGTACAGTCTAACAATATGTACAACTTAGTATCTTAGTTTGATTTCATATGTGCTTTCGTTAGAAAAGAAAGATCTTCACATCCAAAAACTGTACTGTACTAACTAAGCTTGTTGAGCTCCTTGAATAAGTTGCTTTCCTACAAACAGTATTTATCACAGAAAGATAAAACTTTCCTCGTCTGTACCATCTAAAAGGATGTACAGCTTAGTAACTTCGTTTCATTTCTAATGTAGTTTCGTTAGAAATGAAAGATCTTCGTATCCCAACACTGCACTGTTTCAGATAAGCTTGTTCATCTCTTTGAATGAGTTGTTTTCTAACGAAGACAGTTGATCACAGCAAGCTCAAACTCTCACCAATTTAAATACCTAACAAGATGTAAAACTTAGTATGTTGGTTTCATTTCAAATGCACTTTCGTTAGAAAAGAAAGATCTTCATTTCTGAAAACTGTACTGTACTAAGCTCGTTGAGCTCCATGAATGAGTTGCTTTCTTACAAAGAGGGTTGATCACAGAAATTTCAAACTTTGACCGATTGTACAACCTAACAAGATGTACAACTTAGTATCTTGGTTTGATTTCAAATGCACTTTCTTTAGAAAAGAAAGATTTTCATTTCCAAAAACTGTACAGTACTAACTAAGCTCGTTGAGCTTCTTGAAGGAGTTGCTTTCCTATGAACATGATTGATCACAGCCACATCAAACTTTCCTCGTTTGTACAGTCTAACAAGGTGTACAACTTAGTATCTTGGGTTGATTTCAAATGCCCTTCTTTATAAAAGAAAGATCTTCACATCCAAAAACTGTACTGTACTAACTAAGCTTGTTGAGCTCCTTGAATGAGTTGCTTTCCTCAAACAGGATTGATCACAGCAAGATCAAACTTTCCTCATTTGTACAATGTATAAGAATGTACAACTTAGTAACTTCTTTTGATTTCTAATGTAGTTTCGTTAGAAAGGAAAGATCTTCGTATCCCAAAACTTTACAGGGTTCGATAAGCTTGTTAAGCTCTTTGAATGAGTTGCTTTCTTACGAAGATGGTTGATCACACCAAGTTCAAACTTTCACCAATTGAACAACCTAACAAATATACAACTTAGTATCTTGGTTTTATTTCAAATGCACTTTCGTTAGAAAAGAAAGATCTTCATTCCATACAACTGTACTGTATTAACTAAGCTCGTTCAGCTCCTTGAATGAGTTGCTTTCCTACGAACAGGATTGATCACAGCCAGATCAAACTTTCCTTGTTTGTAAAATCTAACAAGGTGTACAACTTGGTAACTTAGTTTCATTTCTAATGTAGTTTCATTAGAAAGGAAAGATCTTCATATCCCAACACTGTACTGTGTTAGGTAAGCTTGTTCAGCTCTTTGAATGAGTTGCTTTCTTATGAAGATGGTTAATCACAGCAAGTTCAAACATTCATCGATTGAACAACCTAACAAGATGTATAACTTAGTATATTGGTTTGATTTCAAATGCACTTTCATTAGAAAAGAAAGATCTTCATTTCCAAAAACTGTACTGTACCAAGTAAGCTTCTTGAGCTCCTTGAATGAGTTGCTTTCCTACAAACAGGATTGATCACAGCCAGATCAAACTTTCCTCGTTTGTACAGTCTAATAAGATGTACAATTTAGTATCTTGGTTTGATTTCAAATGCTCTTTCGTTAGAAAAAAAAGATCTTCCTTTCAAAAAACTGTACTGTACTAACTAAGCTTGTTTTTTTTGTATTTTTTTATTATTGTTTTTTATTTACTTTTATACTTACATAGAAAAAAACCCACCTGATATTTCCCTCCCCTCCCCCCATTCCACTTTAGAACTCCAGTCTCCACCATATCCCCTCCCTCTCTCCATAAGTCTCTCTTTTAATTTGATGACATCATCTTTTTCTTCTATTTTGAGGGTCTTGCAGAGTATTGCTAGGCACTGCAAGGTCATGGATATTGAGGCCAATTTCTGTCTGGGCAGTTGCATTGTAAGAGGTCATACCCTTCCTTTGGCTCTTCCATTTTATCCACCCCCTATTCTGCAATGGTCCCTGAGCCTTGGAGGGTGTGACAGAGGTGTTTCAGTGCTGGGCACTTCTCCATCCCTTCTTCTCAGCACTATGTTGCCTTTTGGGTCATCCCAGTGGCCATCGCCATCTGAAAAGAGAAGCTTCTCTGACCAGAAGTGAGAGTAGCGTTAATATGTGAATATGAACATTAAGTGTAGTGCTTTCAGGGCAGCTTGGTGGGAGTAATATGTACATTTAGTCAGACAAGAGCAGGCTTATACCCCTAAGGCTCATGACCTCACCTACCATAGACTTTTACTTAGGTTTTTCAGTACCAGGTATGTATTCCCTCCTGTAGAGAGGGCCTTCAGTCCAATTATGGAGCAGTTGGTTACCCCAAGAGTAGACATGCCACTATTGCACCTGTTCCATCATTGGGCCTGTCTGGCCAAACTTGAATATTCAGCGTCCACTGTTTTCACTGTTGATGGCTTCTGTCTCCCATACGCTGCATGCAGTGCAGCTTTTTCCAGCTTTCAGTTGGCTGGTCTACAGGGAGAAGGTTTTCTGCTCCACACCAGCTTGCTTTCTCAGTGACCTTGCCTCTCAGGCAAGAGATGTCTGCAGCAATAGTGTCTTACTATCTGTTTCTCAAGGGAAACCAAGGGCTTTGACAAAAGCCTTTAATGTTTTGGAGGCTACAGGGACCTCCTTGGCGAACAACTCCCTGGAAGGTATCCCATCCCAGGCACTGAAAATTTTCTAGTTACAATCTACAGCTTCTAGACGTGCCTTTATTCAAAAAAGTAATTTTACATATGTCTTATTCACCATATCTTGAGTTTAGATTGACCCTCCACCTGCCCTTCTTTTATGCATTCTCTTCCCATGGCCTCACTTAGGCCATTCCCCTCCCTGTAATCAGTTCTTTTACTTACATATGTGCATTACCATACACTTAAGTTCTTCCCTTTCCTCCCTCCCTTATAGCCTTTTACCAGCTTACTGGTTTCTGGTACCTATTTTTGGTTCCAGTTCACACACAACTCTATACATTGTTAGCTAGGATCCACATATGAGAGAGAACATGTGACTTTTGGCTTTCTAAGCCTGGGTTACCTCACTTAGTATAATCCTTTCCAGATCCATCCATTTCCCTGCAAATTTCATAATTTCATTTTTCTTTACCGCTGAATAGAACTCCATTGTGTAAATGTACCACATCTTTATTATCCACTCATCTATGGAGGGACATCTAGGCTGCTTCCATTTCCTGGCTATTGTGAATAGAGCAGAAATAAACATGGTTTTGCAAGCATCTCTAAGGTAGTGAGAAGAGTCCTCTGGATATATGCCTAGGAGTGCTATAGCTGGATCATATGGTAAGTCTATTTCTAGATGTCTCAAGAACCTCCACACTGATTTCCACATTGGCTGGACCAGATTACATTCCCACCAACAGTGTAGAAGTGTTCCTGTTTTTCCACATCCATGCCAACACTTATTGTCATTTGTTTTCTTGATGGTAGCCATTCTGACAGGAGTGAAATGGAATCTCAAAGTGGTTTTAATTTTGCATTTCCTGATGGCTAAGGATGTGGAACATTTTTTTAGATGTTTATATGCCATCTGTATTTCATCTTCTGTGAATTCTCTATTTAGTTCCATAGCCCATTTTTTAACTGGGTTGTTTGAATTCTTATCATTCTGGTTTTGAGTTCTTTGTATATTCTGGATATTAATCCTCTGTCAGATGTATAGCTGGAAAAGATTTTCTCCCATTCTGTAGGTTGTCTTTTTGCTCTATTCACAGTGTCCTTTGCTGTACAAAAGCTTTGTAATTTCATAAGGTCCCAGTGGTTGATTAGTGGTTTTATTCCCTGAGCAATTGAAGTTATATTCAGAAAGTCCTTGCCTATTCCAATATGTTGAAGAGTTTCCCCTACCTTTTCCTCTAGCAGTTTCAGAGTTTCAGGATCTATGTTTATCCTTTTACATACAGATGTCCAGTTTTCCCAGCACCCCTTGTTAAAGAGTCTCTCTTTTCTCCAATGAATATTTTTGGCATTTTTGTCAAAAATCAGGTAGCTGTGGCTGCCTGGATTAATATTTGGGTCTTCTATTCTGTTCCATTGATCTACCTGTCTGTCCTTGTGCCAGTACCATGCTGTTTTTGTTACTATGGCTTTGTAATATAACTTAAAATCAGGTACAGTTATACCACCAGCCTGATTTTTGTTGCGCAAAATTTTTTTGGCTATTCAAGTTTTTTGTGTTTCCAGATGAATTTTAGGATTGTTTTTTCTATTTCTGTGAAGAATGCTATTGGGATTTTAATGGGGATGGCATTAAATGTGCAGATTGCTTTTGGTAAGATTGACATTTTCACAATATTGATTCTTCCAATCCAGGAGCATGGGATGTCTTTCCATTTCCTTCTGTCTTCTGCAATTTGTCGCTCGAGTTTTTTAAAGTTCTCATTGTAGAGATCCTTCACTTCCTTGGTTAAGTTTATTCCAAGGTTTTTTTTTTGAGGCAATTGTGAATGGGAGAGATTCCCTGATTTCATCCTCTGCACGTTTGTTGTTAGTGTATAGAAAAGCTACTGATTTCTGTGTGTTTATTTTGTATCCTGCTACATTACTAAAAGTGTTTATCAGCTCTAACAGTTTGCTGGTAGAGTCTTTAGGGTCTGTTATGTATAGAGTCATATTGTCTGCAAAAAATGACAACTTGACCTCTTCCCTTCTGATTTGTATCCCCTTTATGAGTGTCTCATGCCTTATAGCTATGTCTAAGACTTCCAGTAGTATATTAAATAGTAGTGGGGAAAGTGGACACCCTTGTCTTGTTCCTGAATTTAGAGGAAAAGTTTCAAGTTTTTCCCCATTTAGTATTATGTTGGCTATAGGTTTGTCATAAATAGCTTTTATTATGTTGAGATATGTTCCTTCTATTCCCAGTTTCTGTAATACTTTCACCATGAAGGGGTGTTGGATTTTGTCAAATCCCTTTTCTGGATCTATTGAGATGTCTTAGTACCTTCATTTCATTTCTAATGTAGTTTCGTTAGAAAGGAAAGATCTTCATATCCCAACACTGTACTGTGTAAAGTAAGCTCGTTCTGCTCTTTGAATGAGTTGCTTTCTTACAAAGAGTGTTGATCACAGCAAGTTCAAACTTTCACCTATTGTACAACCTAACAAGAGGTACAACTTAGTATCTTGGTTTGATTTCAAATGCACTTTCATTAGAAAAGAAAGATCTTCATTTCCAAAAACTGTACTGTAGTAACTAAGCTCGTTGAGCTATCTTGAATGGTGCTTTCCTAAGGAACAGGATTGATCACAGCCAGATCAAACGTTTTCCTGGACAATTTGTAACTTTGTTTCAATTTATTAGAAAATGGATCAATTTAGTAACTGTACTAACTGGTTTTATAATGAGTTCATTTCATTTGAAAGAAAGATTTCCTCATTTGTAAAATCTAAAGATGTCTTAGTACTAACTAATCATTTCTAATGTAGTTTCCTTAGAAAGGAAATATCTTCGTATCCAAAACTGTATGGTGTTAGATAAGCTTGTTCAGCTCTATGAATGAGTTGCTTTCTTACGAAGACGGTTGATCTCAGTAAGTTCAAACTTTCACCAGTTGTATAACCTAAGAAGATGTCCAACTTAGTATGTTGGTTTCATTGCTAATGCACTTTCTTTAGAAAAGAAAGATCTTCTTTTCCTGAAAACAGTACTGTACAACTAAGCTTGTTGAGCTCCTTGGATGTGTTGCTTTCCTACAAACAGGATTGATCATAGCCAGATCAAACTTTCCTCGTTTGTACAGTCTAACAAGATATACTACTTAGTATCTTCTTTTTATTTCAAATGTCCCCAATATTTCAGTGTTTTAGAAAAGAAAGTTCTTCATTTCCAAAAACTGTACTGTACTAACTAAGCTTGTTGAGCTCCTTTTGAATGGTCTTGCTGTGGGGGTTTGAGATTGATTGATCAAAGCAAGATCAAATTTTCCTCATTTGTACAATCTAACAAGATGTACTAGTACCTTTTTGGCTTTAGTACAACTTTTGTGTGCTGTTGGCATTTGGTTTCTTTGTAATAGCTTGTTAGTTTCTTGGCTTAGAAAAGAAAGGATCTTCATTTTCAAAAACTGGAACTTCCCTGGATCTTATTGTCCTTTTCATTTTCAACTTGAATAATATCCATTTCCTCCATAACATGATTGATCAGCTCAAGTTCAAGTTTAGAAAAGAAAGATCTTCATTTCCAAAAACTGTAACTAACTAAGCTCATTTGAGCTACTTTCTTTGAATGAGTTGCTTGCCATTTGTACAATCTGAAATATGTACAACTTAGTAACTTCAGTTTTATTTCTAAATGAGTTTAATTGAAAAAGTGGATCTTCATTTCAAAAAACTGTTTTGGAGGAATGGGCCTGGACTTTCTAAGCTTGCATTGTGCTTCTTTGAATGAGTTGCTTTCTGATGAACAGATTGTTCACAGCAAGATCAAACTTTCCTCATTTTGTACAATCTAAAAGATGTACAACTTAGTACCTTCATTTTCATTTCTAATGGTTTCGTTAGAAAGGAAAGATCTTGTTTCCCAAAACTGTACTGCAGAGGACTTTGTTGAGCTCTTTGAATGACTTTTTGGCAAGAAAGGGATCATCAGCAAGATCAAACTTTCCACTATCCAGGCCCAAAGTGTTTGATCAAACTTAAATTTTTCATGGACTAATGACTTTTCATTGGCTAAAGATATCGGACTGTAGATTTTAAGATTTTAAGTTTGAAAACCTTATGAACAAGTTAAAAGCAAGAGGCACTGAGACTGGTTTTAAGGTTAGTGGAGCTGCTATTTTCATTTTTCATATCAATTAAAAGGAAGGAAAGATGGCCCAAAACACTGTACTTTACAAAAAAAAAATGCTCCTTGAATGAGTTGCTTTGAGGAAAGTTTGATCACAGCAAGATCAAATTCATTGTAAAATCTAACTGGATGTACAACTTAGTATCTTTGGTTTCATTTCTAATGTTATTTTTGTTAGAAAAGAAAGATCTTCATATCCAAAACTGTACTGTGTAAAATAAGCTTGAAAAGCTCTTTGAATGAGTTGCTTTCAGGTTCCAGGATTGATCACAGCAAGATCAAACTTTCCTCACCTTTTGTATACAATCTAACAAGATGGCTTAGTATCTTGGTTTCATTTCTAATGAGTTTCATTAGAAAAGAAAGATCTTCTTTTCCAAAATGGACAGTGGTTTAAGCTTGTTGAGCTCCTTGAATGAGTTGCTTTTTTGATATGAACAGGATTGATGTGCAAAAGATCAAACTTTCCTCATTTGTACAGTCTAACAGATGTACAACTTAGTTGTATAGATCAAACTTTCCTTGATTGTACAGTCTAATAAGATGTACAAGTTAGTAACTTCCTGTTTGATTTCTAATGCCCAGTTTTTTTTGAAAAGAAAGATCTTCATTTCCCAAAACTGTACTGTCTAGGTAAGCTTATTTGAGCTCTTTGAATGAGTTGCTTTCTATGAACAGGATTGATCACAGCAAGTTCAAACTTTCAGTTTGTACAATCTAACAAGATGTACAACTTAGTATCTTGTTTTTCATTTCTAATGCACTTTTTGTTAGAAAAGAAAGATCTTCATTCCAAAAAAACTGTAACTAACTTAAGCTCATTGTTGAGCTCTTTGAATGAGTTGCTTTCCTACAAACAGGATTGATCACAGCCAGATCAAACTTTCCTCATTTGTACAATCTAACAAGATGTACAACTTAGTATCTTGGTTTGATTTCAAATGTATTCAGTTAGAAAAAAGAAAGATCTTCATTTCAAAAACTGTACTGTACTAAACTAAGCTCTTTGAGCTCCTTGAATGAGTTTCTTTCCATTGAACAGGATTGATCACAGCAAGATCAAACTTTCCTCGTTTGTACAATCTAACAAGATGTACAACTTAGTAACTTGTTTTCATTTGTAATGTAGTTTCTTTAGAAAAGAAAGATCTTCATTTCCAAAACTGTACTGTACTAACTAAGCTTGTTGAGCTCCTTTGAATGAGTTGCTTTCCTATGAACAAAAAGGATTGATCACAGCCAGATCAAACTTTCCTCATTTGTACAATCTAACAAGATGTACAACTTAGTATCTTGGTTTCATTTCTAATGTAGTTTTGTTAGAAAGAAAAGATCTTCATTCCCAAAACTGTACTGTACTAACTAAGCTTGTTGAGCTCCTTGAATGAGTTGCTTTCCTAAGAACAGGATTGATCACAGCAAGATCAAACTTTCCTCATTTGTACAATCTAACAAGATGTACAACTTAGTAACTTGGTTTCATTTCTAATGTAGTTTCATTAGAAAAGAAAGATCTTCATTTCCAAAAACTGTACTGTGTTAAGATAAGCTTGTTCAGCTCTTTGAATGAGTTGCTTTCTTATGAACAGGTTGATCTCAGCAAGTTCAAACTTTCACCTTTGTTTGTACAATCTAACAAGATGTACAACTTAGTATGTTGGTTTCATTTCTAATGCACTTTCATTAGAAAAGAAAGATCTTCTTTTTCCAAAAACTGTACTGTACTAACTAAGCTTGTTGAGCTCCTTGAATGAGTTGCTTTCCTACAAACAGGATTGATCACAGCAAGATCAAACTTTCCTCATTTGTACAATCTAACAAGATGTACAACTTAGTATCTTGGTTTGATTTCTAATGCAGTTTCTTTAGAAAAAGAAAGATCTTCATTTCCAAAAACTGTACTGTACTAACTAAGCTTGTTGAGCTCCTTTGAATGAGTTGCTTTCCTATGAACAGGATTGATCACAGCAAGATCAAACTTTCCTCGTTTGTACAATCTAACAAGATGTACAACTTAGTATCTTGGTTTCATTTTCTAATGCAGTTTCATTAGAAAAGAAAGATCTTCATTTCCAAAAACTGTACTGTACTAACTAAGCTTGTTGAGCTCCTTGAATGAGTTGCTTTCCTATGAACAGGATTGATCACAGCCAGATCAAACTTTCCTCATTTGTACAATCTATAAAGATGTACAACTTAGTAACTTCGTTTCATTTCTAATGTAGTTTCATTAGAAAAGAAAGATCTTCATTCCCAAAACTGTACTGTACTAACTAAGCTTGTTCTGCTCTTTGAATGAGTTGCTTTCTTATGAAGAGGGTTGATCACAGCAAGTTCAAACTTTCTCATTTGTACAATCTAACAAGATGTACAACTTAGTATCTTGGTTTCATTTCTAATGCACTTTCTTTAGAAAAGAAAGATCTTCATTTCCAAAAACTGTACTGTACTAACTAAGCTTGTTGAGCTCCTTTGAATGAGTTGCTTTCTTATGAACAGGATTGATCACAGCAAGATCAAACTTTCCTCAGTTTGTACAATCTAACAAGATGTACAACTTAGTATCTTTGTTTCATTTCTAATGTAGTTTTTTTGTTAGAAAAGAAAGATCTTCATTTCCAAAAACTGTACTGTACTAACTAAGCTTGTTGAGCTCCTTGAATGAGTTGCTTTCCTACGAACAGGATTGATCACAGCAAGATCAAACTTTCCTCGTTTTTGTATAAATCTAACAAGATGTACAACTTAGTATGTTCATTTCATTTCTAATGTAGTTTCTTTAGAAAGGAAAGATCTTCATTTCCAACACTGTACTGTGTTAAATAAGCTTGTTGAGCTCTTTGAATGAGTTGCTTTCTTATGAAGAGGGTTGATCACAGCAAGTTCAAACTTTCCTCTTTTGTACAATCTAACAAGATGTACAACTTAGTATGTTGGTTTCATTTCTAATGCACTTTCATTAGAAAAGAAAGATCTTCATTTCCAAAAACTGTACTGTACTAACTAAGCTTGTTGAGCTCCTTGAATGAGTTGCTTTCCTACGAACAGGATTGATCACAGCCAGATCAAACTTTCCTCGTTTGTACAATCTAACAAGATGTACAACTTAGTAACTTCGTTTCATTTCTAATGTAGTTTAGTTAGAAAGGAAAGATCTTCATATCCCAACACTGTACTGTGCAAAATAAGCTCGTTCTGCTCTTTGAATGAGTTGCTTTCTTACGAAGAGGGTTGATCACAGCAAGTTCAAACTTTCACCTTTTGTACAATCTAACAAGATGTACAACTTAGTATCTTGGTTTGATTTCAAATGCACTTTCATTAGAAAAGAAAGATCTTCATTTCCAAAAACTGTACTGTACTAACTAAGCTTGTTGAGCTCCTTGAATGAGTTGCTTTCCTACGAACAGGATTGATCACAGCCAGATCAAACTTTCCTCGTTTGTACAATCTAACAAGATGTACAACTTAGTAATCTTTGTTTCATTTCTAATGTAGTTTCATTAGAAAAGAAAGATCTTCATTTCCCAAAAACTGTACTGTGTTAACTAAGCTTGTTGAGCTCCTTTGAATGAGTTGCTTTTTTATGAACAGGATTGATCACAGCAAGTTCAAACTTTTTCCTCATTTGTACAATCTAACAAGATGTACAACTTAGTATCTTGGTTTCATTTCTAATGCACTTTCATTAGAAAAGAAAGATCTTCATTTTCAAAAAACTGTACTGTACTAACTAAGCTTGTTGAGCTCCTTGAATGAGTTGCTTTCCTATGAACAGGATTGATCACAGCAAGATCAAACTTTCCTCATTTTGTACAATCTAACAAGATGTACAACTTAGTATCTTGGTTTCATTTCTAATGCAGTTTCATTAGAAAGGAAAGATCTTCATTTCCAAAAACTGTACTGTGTACTAAATAAGCTTGTTGAGCTCTTTGAATGAGTTGCTTTCTTATGAAGAACAGGATTGATCACAGCAAGATCAAACTTTCCGTTTGTACAATCTAACAAGATGTACAACTTAGTATCTTGGTTTGATTTCAAATGCACTTTCGTTAGAAAAGAAAGATCTTCATTTCCAAAAACTGTACTGTACTAACTAAGCTCGTTGAGCTCCTTGAATGAGTTGCTTTCCTATGAACAGGATTGATCACAGCCAGATCAAACTTTCCTCGTTTGTACAATCTAACAAGATGTACAACTTAGTAACTTCGTTTCATTTCTAATGTAGTTTCATTAGAAAAGAAAGATCTTCTTTTCCAAAAACTGTACTGTACTAACTAAGCTTGTTGAGCTCCTTGAATGAGTTGCTTTCCTACGAACAGGATTGATCACAGCAAGATCAAACTTTCCTCATTTGTACAATCTAAAAGGATGTACAACTTAGTAACTTCTTTTCATTTCTAATGTGGTTTCCTTAGAAAGGAAAGATCTTCGTATTCCAAAACTGTACGGTGTTAGATAAGCTTGTTCACTCTTTGAATGACTTGATTTCTTATGAAGATGGTTGTTCACAGCAAGTTCAAACTTTCACTGATTGACAAACTGAAGAAGATATACAACTTAGTATCTTGCTTTGATTTGAAATGCACTTTCATTAGAAAAGAAACATCTTCATTTCCAAAAACTGTACTGTACTAAGCTTGTTGAGCTCCTTGAATGAGTTGCTTTCCTACGAACATGATTGATCACAGCCAGATCAAACTTTCCTCATTTGTACAATCTATGAAGATGTACAACTTAGTAACTTCATTTCATTTCTAATGTAGTTTCATTAGAAAAGAAAGATCTTCATTTCCAAAAACTGTACTGTACAAAACTAAGCTCATTCTGCTCTTTGAATGAGTTGCTTTTTTACGAAGAGGATTGATCCCGGAAAGTTCATACTTTCACCTTTTGTACAATCTAACAGGATGTACAACTTAGTATCTTGGTTTGATTTCAAATGCATTTTTGTTAGAAAAGAAAGATCTTCATTTTTGAAAACTGTACTGTACTAAGGTTGTTGAGCTCCTTGAATGAGTTGCTTTCCTACGAACAGGGTTGATCACAGCCAGATCAAACTTTCCTCGTTTGTACAGTCTAACAAGATGTACAACTTAGTATCTTGGTTTCATTTCTAATGCACTTTCATTAGAAAAGAAAGATCTTCATTTCCAAAAACTGTACTGTACTAACTAAGCTCATTGAGCTCCTTGAATGAGTTGCTTTCCTATGAACAGGATTGATCACAGCAAGATCAAACTTTCCTCATTTGTACAATCTAAGAAGATGTACAACTTAGTAACTTCGTTTCATTTCTAATGTAGTTTCATTAGAAAAGAAAGATCTTCATTTCCGAAAACTGTACTGTACTAACTAAGCTGTTTGAGGTCCTTTGAATGAGTTGCAGTTTTTCTCTGAACAGGATTGATCACAGCAAGATCAAACTTTCCTCATTTGTACAATCTCAAAGGATGTACAACTTAGTAACTTCTTTGCATTTCTCATGTAGTTTCATTAGAAAGGAAAGATCTTTGTTTCCCAACACTGTACTGTGGTAGGTAAGCTTGTTCAGCTCTTTGAATGAGTTGCTTTCTTATGAAGATGGTTGATCACAGCAAGTTCAAACTTTCACTGATTTGAACAATCTAACAAGATGTACAACTTAGTATCTTGTTTTCATTTCAAATGCACTTTCTTTAGAAAAGAAAGATCTTCATTTCAAAAAAACTGTACTGTACTAACTAAGCTCGTTGAGCTCCTTGAATGAGTTGCTTTCCTATGAACAGGATTGATCACAGCCAGATCAAACTTTTCCTCGTTTGTACAATCTAACAAGATGTACAACTTAGTAACTTCATTTCATTTCTAATGTAGTTTCTTTAGAAAAGGAAAGATCTTCATATCCCAAAACTGTACTGTGTAAAATAAGTCTTGTTGAGCTCTTTGAATGAGTTGCTTTCTTATGAAGAGGATTGATCACAGCAAGTTCAAACTTTCACCTCATTTGTACAATCTAACAAGATGTACAACTTAGTATGTTGGTTTTCATTTCTAATGCACTTTCATTTAGAAAAGAAAGATCTTCATTTCCAAAAACTGTACTGTACTAACTATGCTTGTTGAGCTCCTTGAATGAGTTGCTTTCCTACGAACAGGATTGATCACAGCCAGATCAAACTTTCCTCGTTTGTACAAGTCTAACAGTATGTACAACTTAGTACCTTTGTTTCATTTCTAATGTAGTTTAGTTAGAAAGGAAAGATCTTCATATCCCAACACTGTACTGTGTAAACTAAGCTTCTTTCTGCTCTTTGAATGAGTTGCTTTTTATGAACAGGGTTGATCACAGCAAGTTCAAACTTTCACCTTTTTGTACAATCTAACAAGATGTACAACTTAGTATCTTGGTTTGATTTCAAATGCACTTTCATTAGAAAAGAAAGATCTTCATTCCCAAAAACTGTACTGTACTAACTAAGCTCATTGAGCTCCTTGAATGAGTTGCTTTCCTACAAACAGGATTGATCACAGCCAGATCAAATCAAATTTTCCTCATTTGTACAATCTAAAAGATGTACAACTTAGTATCTTCGTTTCATTTCTAATGTAGTTTCTTTAGAAAAGAAAGATCTTCATTTCCAAAAAAAACTGTACTAATAACTAAGAGTTGAGCTCCTTGAATGAGTTGCTTTCCTATGAACAGGATTGATCACAGCCAGATCAAACATTCCTCATTTGTACAATCTAAAAGATGAACAACTTAGTATCTGTGTTTCATTTCTAATGCAGTTTTTTGTTAGAAAGGAAAGATCTTCTTATCCCAAAACTGTACTGTGTTAGATAAGCTTGTTCAGCTCTTTGAATGAGTTGCTTTCTTATGAACATGGTTGATCTCAGCAAGTTCAAACTTTCACCAATTGTATAATCTAACAAGATGTACAACTTAGTATGTTGGTTTCATTTCTAATGCACTTTCATTAGAAAAGAAAGATCTTCTTTTTCCAAAAACTGTACTGTACTAACTAAGCTTGTTGAGCTCCTTGAATGAGTTGCTTTCCTACGAACAGGATTGATCACAGAAAGATCAAACTTTCTCTCGTTTGTACAATCTAAAAAGATTTACAACTTAGTAACTTGGTTTCATTTCTAATGTGGTTTCTTTAGAAAAGAAAGATCTTCATTTCCAAAACAGTACTGTACTTAGATAAGCTCATTTCACTCTTTGAATGAGTTGCTTTCTTATGAACAGGATTGATCACAGCAAGATCAAACTTTCTCATTTGTACAATCTAAGAAGATGTACAACTTAGTATCTTTGTTTCATTTGTAATGTAGTTTCGTTAGAAAGGAAAGATCTTTCATTTCCAAAAACTGTACTGTACTAAGCTTGTTCAGCTCCTTGAATGAGTTGCTTTCTTACAAACATGATTGATCTCAGCAAGTTCAAACTTTCACTCGATTGTAAAATCTAACAAGATGTACAACTTAGTATGTTGGTTTTTTTTCTAATGCACTTTCATTAGAAAAGAAAGATCTTCATTTCCAAAAACTGTACTGTACTAACTAAGCTTGTTGAGCTCCTTGAATGAGTTGCTTTCCTATGAACAGGATTGATCACAGCCAGATCAAACTTTCCTCATTTGTACAATCTAACAAGATGTACAACTTAGTATCTTGGTTTGATTTCTAATGCAGTTTCGTTAGAAAAGAAAGATCTTCATTTCCAAAAACTGTACTGTACTAACTAAGCTTGTTGAGCTCCTTGAATGAGTTGCTTTCCTACTAACAGGATTGATCACAGCAAGATCAAACTTTCCTCGTTTGTACAATCTAACAAGATATACAAGTTGGTAACTGCATTTCATTTCTAATGTAGTTTCGTAAAAAAAGAAAGATCTTCATTTCCAAAAACTGTACTGTATTAACTAAGCTTGTTGAGCTCCTTGAATGAGTTGCTTTCCTACGAACAGGATTGATCACAGCAAGATCAAACTTTCCTCATTTGTACAATCTAAGAAGATGTACAACTTAGTATCTTCCATTCATTTCTAATGTAGTTTTGTTAGAAGGAAAGATCTTCATATCCCAAAACTGTACTGTGTTAGATAAGCTTGTTCAGCTCTTTGAATGAGTTGCTTTCTTATGAAGAGGTTGATCACAGCAAGTTCAAACTTTCACCGATTTTATAACCTAACAAGATGTACAACTTAGTATCTTGGTTTCATTTCAAATGCACTTTTCATTAGAAAAGAAAGATCTTCATTTCCAAAAACTGTACTGTACTAACTAAGCTTGTTGAGCTCCTTGAATGAGTTGCTTTCCTTTGAACAGGATTGATCACAGCAAGATCAAACTTTCCTCATTTGTACAATCTAAAAGGATGTACAACTTAGTAATTTCTTTTCATTTCTAATGCAGTTTCTTTAGTAAGGAAAGATCTTCTTATCCCAACACTGTACGGTGTTAGGTAAGCTTGTTCAGCTCTTTGAATGAGTCGCTTCCTTACGAAGACGGTTGATCTCAGCAAGTTCAAACTTTCACTGATTGTATAACCAAACACGATGTCCAACTTAGTATGTGTGTTTATTTCTAATGCACTTTCATTAGAAAAGAAAGATCTTCTTTTCCGAAAACTGTACTGTACTAACTAAGCTTGTTGAGCATCTTGAATGAGTTGCTTTCCTACAAACAGGATTGATCACAGCCAGATCAAACTTTCCTCATTTGTACTGCCTAACAAGATGTAAACTTAGTATCTTGGTTTGATTTCAAATGCGATTTAGTTAGAAGAGGAAGATCTTCATTTCCAAAAACTGTACTGTACTAACTAAGCTTGTTCAGCTCCTTGAATGAGTTGCTCTCCTATGAACAGGATTGATTGCAGCAAGACCAAACTTTCCTCGTTTGTACAATCTAACAAGATGTACAACTTAGTAACTTCATTTCATTTCTAATGCAGTTTCGTTAGAAAGGAAAGATCTTCGTATCCCAACACTGTACTGTGCAAAATAAGCTCATTCTGCTCTTTGAATTAGTTGCTTTCTTAGAACAATAGTTGATCACGGCAAGTTCAAACTTTCACCGATTGTACAATCTAACAAGATGTACAACTTAGTATCTTGGTTTGATTTCAAATGCACTTTCATTAGAAAAGAAAGATCTTCATTCCCGAAAACTGTAGTGTAGTAACTAAGCTCGTTGAGCTCCATGAATAAGTTGCTTTCCTACAAAAAGGATTGATCACAGCCAGGTCAAACTTTCCTCGTTTGACTATCTAACAAGATGTACAACTTAGTACCTTCATTTCATTTCCCATGTAGTTTCGTTAGAAAAGGAAGATCTTCATTTCCTTGAATGAGTTGCTTTCCTACGAACAGGATTGATCACAGCCAGATCAAACTTTACTCATTTGTACAATCTAAAGGATCTACAACTTAGTAACTTCTTTTCATTTCTAAAGCAGTTTAGTTAGTAAGGAAATTCTTGTTATCTCAACACTGTACTGTGTTAGGTAAGCTTGAGTCCCTTTCTTACCAAGACGGTTGATCTCAGCAAGTGCAAAAGTTCACCGATTGTATAACCTAACAAGATGTACAACTTAGTATCTTGGTTTGATTTCAAATGCCCTTTCGTTAGAAAAAAAAATCTTCATTTCCAAAAACTGTACTGTACTAACTAAGCTTGTTGAGCTCCTTGAAGGAGTTGCTTTCCTACCAAGAGGATTGATCACAGCAAGATCAAACTTTTCTCATTTGTACAATCTAAGAAGATGTAGAACTTAGTAACTTCGTTTCATTTCTAATGTAGTTTCGTTAGAAAAGGAAAATCTTAATTTCTTAAAACCATACTGTACTAACTAAGCTCATTGAGCTCCATGAATGAGTTGCTTTCCTACGAACAAGATTGATCACAGCCAGTTCAAACTTTCCTCATTTGCCAATCTAACAAGATGCACAACTTAGTAAATTTGTTTCATTTCTTTTTTTATTTAAATATATATTTTTATTTATATTATTCATATTGTTCACCTGGGTTTCCACCTTCTCGTTCTTAACTCGTAACTCATAAAGTGTGCGTGTTTGTTCCGTTTCCTATGAGAGGAAGCTCATGGTTATGAAGGTTCTAAATAACACCACTAATGTGGCAAAGAGGCTGTGTGGCTCTTTAGTAGCATAAAGCATGTGTTTGTTGTACTTATTCAAAAATATTTTATTTATTTCAGAGAGAGATGGGAGAGAGTGAGAGAGACAGAGATAGAGAGAGAGAGAATGGTCCTCTGCAAATAAACTCCAGATGCACGTGCCACCTTGTGCTTCTGGCTTTATGTGGGTACTGGGCAATTGAGTTTGGGTCATTAGGCTTGGCACATGAGCACCTTAACTGCTGAGCCTTCTCCACAGCTGTTCACTCATTTTTAATTGCTGTTCGTTAAACATATCAGTACCTTTTTTTCCACATAATTAGTCAGAAGTAGATATTCTTTCACTGAAAGCAAGAAGGTAAATTGCAAAATGCTAAGTCAGAAATGCAAATAATAATGACTTCCAATGGAAATTATGTTTACATCCCCTCTCCAAGTCATCTGACTTCTCCCTCTGCCTAGATGAATGATGAGCTGAGCTGGTCAGAGTGGTGTCATTCTGAAGCACAAATATTGTACCTCTGATTTCTTCTCAGTCACAGGCAGATTAGAAAAAATAATTTTCACAAGAAAAAGTTACAAAAGTATTGTCAAATGCATGCAAGAACAAATTTAAGCAATGGGAACATGTCATTGTATGCAATCTGCTCTGTGGAGCAATGGTGTTCTAACTGCATCAGAAAGGTCTTGGGCGGGCAGGCAGGTGGGCACGTAGGAGCCCAGCTCAGTCCTCAGAGTCACATTATGCATCCTCTACAGTCACAACAGCAAGGAGATGAGGACAAAGTGCAAGTAGTAGCCTGGTAGATGGCAGTTACAAATACTTCTTTGACAGGTTATTAGCAACAGTATTTTCTCCCTTGGAAGTCTTGGTTTTGATGGAGTCTAGTCTAGTCTTTTTTTTTCCATGTTAGGGTCTCACTCAAGCCAAGGCTCACCTAGAATTCACTGTGTATCTCAGGGTGGCCTCGAACTCACGGTTATCCTCCTACCTCTGCCTCCCGAGTGCTGGGATTAAAGGCATATGCCACCACGCCCAGCTAAGTTTAGTCTTTCATGTTGTTTCCTTTGCTGTACAAATACACAATTTTTAAAACTTTCTAGTTCTCTAAAATAATAGAAATCATATTTAACAACTAATAGCAAGGTCATTCTGTTCTGTAATGAAGTAATGTCATTCATGTTAAAATAATTTCATATTTTTACCATTGATACTCCTTTTTTAAAATTTTCTTTTTATTATTATTTTTTTATTTGAGAGTCAGAGAGAGAGAGAGACAGGCAGATAGAGAGAAAGAAAGAATGGCCATGCCAGGGAGTCTAGACACTGTAAACAAATTCCAGATGCATGTGCCCCTTTGTGCATCTGGCTTATGCGGGTCCTGGGGAATTGAACCGGGGTCCTTTGGCTTCGCAGGCAACTGCCTTATCCACTAAGCCATTTACTCAGGCCCCATTGATATTTCTTATATTGAAATTAAGCTTGTTTTGTGTGAACAGATTATAATCTTAAAGGGCATCCTGTGCTTTTAGTCTTCAGCCATTTTTTTGGAGAGACACAGAGAAAGAAAGAGAGAGAGTGAGAGGAAGACAGAGAGTGGGAGCAACAGCAGCCTCTCAGTCGGTGCGAATAAACTCCAGATGTGTGCACCCCCTCGTGGGCAAATGTGGCATTGCACCCTTGCATCACTTTGCATCTGGCTAAATGTGGGACCTTGAGATTGGAACTGATGTTCTTAGGCTTAGCGAGCAGGCGCCTTAACCACTAAACCATCTCTCCAGCCCAGTCTTCAGCCATTTTGCACCCCTGGTAATGACTGGCGTATGGTCATTGTCAGCCTTACACTGACCTTCCCCAGTGAGCTTTAAAAGAAAATAGTGAACCTTCAGAGCATTGAACTTACATTAACATTACTATGTGAAACAAATCTTTTATATAAAACCTTGTTTTGGTTACTCCTCTAATTAAATTTGAAAATTCATAGGATCCAGTTCTTCAGTGAGAATTACAAAACATATATAGGTATAAACTTTCATAACTGAGTTATGCTTTCATGTGGAGAATTATTTCTGTGACTAATGCGCTGCCTGCTACACTAATGAGGCACCTCAAAAACTCATTTAAAATAAAATTTTAATCGTTTTTTGAATTGTTATTGTTTTAATGTGTTTGTCTATTATAATGTGCTTCATCTTTCTCTGGAAAGACGGTCTAATGATAAACACATTACTTGTTTAAAAAGACAGAGTGTCTGCATTAGCAACTGAAGTAGTCTGGGCTTGAGTTTTGTTCCTGTACTAATAGGTATGTGAATTTCCAAAGGTTTTTTTTTGTTGTTGTTGTTGTTGTTGTTTGTTTTTTACAAGGTAGCATCTTGCTCTATCCCAGACTGACCTGGAATCAGTCTCAGGCTAGCTTTATCTCGCAGTGATCATCCTACCACAGCCTCCCAAGTGCTGGGATTAAAGGTGTGCACCACCACACCTGGCCTGGGAAGTTTTTGAAATCTTCATTTCAGATTCATTATCGAACAATGGGGATACTTGTAGCCATTTTGTAGTTTTTGTGCTTAGCAGATAAACGAAACTGTAGGTTAAGGGACCCGTCATTCTCCCTTGATTGAAAGTTGCTCAGAAAATGTGAGTTAATGAAAGGCACACAAGACTTGTAGGTATGCAAGCAAAGAGAAGGACAAGAGCCTGTGCCAGACAAGTCCTCTAAAGACAGCACTTTGGATCTAGGTTTGTGAAGGCCAGTTAAACACATGTAATTATTTAGTATGATTTGCACAATAACTCAAAATACACATTTTCAATGTCTTAGTTTGTTAAATATAATTTTCACTATCTTTATTATTGTCAGGCAGAAAAGACCAGCTTTACTCATTTGCTGGATTTCCTTGGTATGATTTGTGCCATTTGTCCACGAGATAGCTTGGCAATTGTGGGCCAGTGGATACAGTCCAAGTTACAGGAGGTAAGTGTAAAATAATTTGTATTTGTAATGGTCTGTGGTGAAGATATTATGTCATCTTTGAAAACCGACATGTATTAGAAATGCTTACACATTTTGTCATGAAACATGGGTCCTTTATTTTAGTGCATTTTCCCCATTTGTTTTGGTTTTTCATGGTAGGTTCTCACTCTAGCCCAGGCTGACCTGGAATTCACTATGTAGTCTCATGGTGGCCCCGAACTCACTGTGATCCTCCTAATTCTGCCCCCAGAGTCCTGGATTTAAAGGCATGTGCCACCACGCGTGGCTAACTGTGATTATTTTATTTTATATCGTTCATCACATATTTCCTTCTGGCCTGGGAGATTTGGTTATTAAGGAGCAGCCTGATACTTGTTTAACGATGTGTTGGAGCACTCATCTAGGTACCATCTGGGTTCTGTTCAAGTCTGTTGTGCAAATTCTATGACAAAAATTGTTTTGGAGATTGAGGGGTTCATTTACTGTGTTGGTATTTAAGTGGCTTCATTTATTGTGAAACAAAGGTTCTCAAATTGAAGACGGAAATATAGCGCTCAGGTTATAGAACCGTGTGTGTATTGGAAATATCACTAACTTGCTGGGCTGTCAAAGGAATTTCTGTAGTTTCCCATTAATTCATAGACGCTTTTTGTTGCAATGGAATCAGAAGACTTGGCTATAACACAGGAACCTTGTAGTTGTAGTATTCTTAAAATACTTGGTGAATCTTGCCTTGTCCCTGTAATTCTTCAGTTTAATAATTAACCTGCAAATGAAATAGATTGTCTTCAGTGAATCCCTTTCCCATGAGCTGAGGTCCTGAAGTGATTTTGTTGGCATGGTGACTTTCCCTCTGCAGAGTCCCCCTCACTGTGTTTGGAGACCAGAAGGGAAGGTTGGTATTAAAGTCATTATGGAGTGGGATTTCATACATTCTTCTGTCAGTCATTCATTTGCTGGGACATTTGAATGACACCAGAAGGGATGATTGACTCAGAGTTATTGATATTTAGTGTGCATTATAGCTTTCTGTGGGGAATTGTTCTCTGTATTGCAGATGTTTTGTGGCATGTCAGGTCTCTGCCCACTAGATTCCAGTGGCTCTGTGTCCCCACAGCAATGACATTCAAAACTGCCTCCCAGAGGCCATGGATGGCACACCACTGTGATCTCTGGTCCTTGAGAGTCTAAGGCAGGGGGAGCACCAAAGCCCATGAGTGTGAGACCACTGGGGAAATGCTGTGATTCTATCTCAAAAATAAAAGTAAAAAGATAGACATTTATGAATATCCCCAAGGAACACTGGGTTGAGAACCTTGAGTTAAGGCATGTGGCACAGTACTGCATCTGAAATTAGTATGAGCTACTGATTTTAGTACTGGTTCATTTTGTCTTCCTTGCAGATCTAGGGGTTTGTTCTGTTCCCAGATTCATTTTGCATGGGTTCTCTGTCATCTTCTTTCTAAGCCAGTGTTTGAGCAGAGTACTAGTACCCTCCACGGGGCACATGTAGAGTTCCTAATGAGAGTGAAGGTGAAAGCACTATGTGATGTAGCTCATCACTGTAAAACATGTAACTGAGAAGGAAGGAAGTCCTATCTAACCCTCTCATGTTGGAGGTTTGATTAATTGCATTATTTCTAGCCATCACAAACATGTTTGTAAAATGGCTTGGTTGATTAATTGTGCTTCACTCAAAAGTCTTGCCTATTCATTTAGTATTTATTGAAAATTATAATTTAACTGGGGAGCATTCTTATAAATACAAGCAATTAGGAAAATTAAAGGTATGATATTTCTTGGTTTTTTTAATTTGAAGTCAGAAGAAAAATTTATTTTTCCAACTAATGAATACTTAGGAAAGGCAAAGGAAATTAAGAAAACTTATCAAAGAATGAACGTTCTGCTCTGTGGTTAATTTTCTTACTTAAATAAATTGTCTAGTCCTGTCATTGACTATAGTTTACCTGTATTGTTTTCAATTTTCAGTTAAAACTGCAGGATCTCCATGTTTCTTGGCCTTGTAAGCAGCTGAACTAGTGAGCTGTCTTAGGAAATACTCTGTTCAGTACTGGAGATTGTAATTGGGAAGAAAGAAGTAAGCTAACAATACTACAGACTTTCCAGAATTTGTTTGGAGGACTTTTTCTATTTTTTTCAGTTTTTCCAAAGTATTAAACTATAATGAAAAGATAGAGCCTATGTTAGAAAATAGTTACTAGACAGAGAGAGAGAGAGAGAGAGAGACAGACACACACACACACAGAGGCAGATAGAGTAAGACTGAGAATGGGCACATCAGGGCCTCTAGCCACTGCAAAAAATGCAAATGCATGCACTACCTTGTGCATCTGGCTTACATGGGTTCTGGGGAATTGAACCAGGGTCCTTAGGCTTCATAGGCAAGCACCTCAACTACTAAGCGATGTCTCCAGTCCCTTATTTTTTATATTTTATATCATGATGATCTGTAAATATGAGTTATCTAGTGTAGAAATTGTATTCTGGAGCCTGGGAGTTGGCTTGGCAGTTTAAGGCATTTGTTTGCAAAGCCTGCAGGCCTGGGTGTAATTCCCCAGCACCCTTGTAAAGCCAGATGCACACAGTGGCACATGTGTTTGGAGTTTGTTTGCAATGGTAAGATGCCCTGGTGCACCTCTCCTCTCTTTTCTTCTCCTCTCCCCTTCATGCTCTTCAATAAATAAATAAAAATATTTTAAAATTGGAAATTTTAGCTGGGTGTCATGGCACACACCTTTAATTCCAGCACTCAGAAGGCAGAGGTAGGAGGATCGCCATGAGTTCAAGGCCAGCCTGGGACTACATAGTGAATTCCACATCAGCATGGCCTAGAAAAAGACCTTACATCAAAAACCAAACAAAAAAAGATAGAAATTTTATCCTACATTCTCCATGCAATGTGTATTTAAACATATTTTGTTATTCTTTTTGCCATGAATGAAACCACCTTATCCTTTCCTTCTTAGTATACATGTTTGACAGAGCATACAGTAGAACACTGGAGGCTGAGGCTGACAAAGTTGGACTACAGCCTGCCACAAAGGTAATGTGATTTGTAGTTGAAAATACACTGTCCCTCATCTAGAAGAAGACAAATGTGTAAGGTCTTTGAGTTTGGAATGGGGAATGAGGGATAGGTGCCCTGTGTTAACCCAATCAGCTTCACTTTCCTTTACAAAATGCTCACTTACAATTAGAAGCAGCTCCTAGTTTTAGAGATTTAAAGGCATGTTGCCTGCATGGACTCAGCATCGGTTAGGGTAGAAAATGGTGCCACAGGATCATGTATAGAAGTAGATCAATAATATCCAGACCCAAAACAGAAAGAAAGAGATGACAGGCAGGCTCTCACAGTGTCTTGAAAGGGCCCAAGAATCTATTATTAGGCCCCATCTTCAGGGTCTGCCATTTCCCACCTCGAGGCAAAGGCTTTAGTCACAATGGATTCTTAGGGACTACACAGACCTCATCAAAACCATAGTACTCTTGATGCAATTTTCAGTGACCCACAAAATTTGATGATCCATTATTTCTTTTGTTATTGTGATAGAATATGTGATGAAAGCAACTAGGAAGGGAGGGAGGGAAGGAGGAAGGGTTCATTTTGACTAAAAGTTTGAGGGTGCCATCGATGATGGGCAGGAAGGCTTGGTGGCAGGAGCTTGAGGTGGTTGTGTTGCATCTGCAGCCAGGAATCAGAGATGCATGCTAGAGCTCATCTCACCCTTTCTCTATGTTATACAGCATGATGTCCCTCCCATGGAATGCACCTCCCATAGGTAGGCTGGATCCTCCCACCTCATTTCACTTTCTTTAGCAAATTCCTCACCCACTCATGCAGTGAGTGCTTTCTGTGGTCATTCTAATTCCTGTGCAGTTGACAGCCGAGATTATCAATCATGACTCTCTTCTCCATATGAGGCTGTGTCATGCCTTTGACAGTGTGTATGATTATACTGTTGTAATTATAGTGTATAGGGTACCTTTTTAACAACCATAGTCTTTTAATAAAGTGGTTTTTGCATATATACATATTTAGGTTAGAGACATGAAGTTTGTACATTGAAATTTTTCACCATATGGGTCTGTCAAACCTCAGCCCCATTTTGTATGTGCTTCTGGAAAGGATTGCTTTTGTTTCACTCTTCTCTTTCACCTTGTTGATGTAGGAAGCTTTTTGTGTGTGTAAATGTCGTATACTTTCATGTGTGTATGCATGTTTGTGTATGTGGGCACAAGTGTGTGGAGTGCACCTGTGTGTGTAGGCCAGAGTTGATGGTGGGTGTCTCATTGTATCATTGTCCACCTTATTATTAAAATGTTATTTATTTGCAAGCACATTAAGAAAAGCGGATGGAGACCAGGCACACCAGCACCTCCTGTCACTACAAACATGTCCACCTTGTGCATCTAGCTTTACATGGGTGCTGGGGAATGGAACCTGGACTACAAGGATTTGCTGGGAAACACTTTTAACCACTGAGCCATCTCTACAGCTTGCTGAAACACATTTATTTTTTTTTTTGAAGTGGAGTCTCACTCCTGCCCAGGCTGACCTGGAATTAACTATGTAGTCTCAGCCTGGCCTTGAACTCATGGTGATCCTCCTACCTCTCTCTCCCGAGGGCTGGGATTAAAGGTGTGTGCCACCACACCTGGCTTAAAAATTAAAATTTAAAAAATATTATATTTTCATTTATTTGGGGGCTGGGGAGATGGTATAAGGAATTTTGCCTGTGAAGCCAAGGGATCCCTGTTCGATTCTCCAGGATGCATGTAAACCAGATGCACAAGAGGCACATGCATCTGGAGTTCGTTTGTAATGACTAGAGGCCCTGGTGTGCCCATTCTCTCTCTCATTCTCTCTCTCCTCTCCTCTCATCTCTCTCTCTCTCTGCTTGCAAATAAATAAATAAATAATTAAAAATATTTTTATTTATTTGAGAGAGATATAGAAAGATACAGGAAGAGGCAGGGAGAGAGAGGGAGAGAGAGAAAGGATGAGTGCACCAGGACCTCCAGGCACTGCAAACGAACTCCAGATGTGTGCACCCCCTTGTGCATGTGGCTTACATGGGTACTGGGGAGTCTAACCTGGGTCCTTTGGCTTTGCAGGCAAGCGCTTTAACTGCTATGCCCTCTCCAGCCTTAAATTAAAATTAATTTTTTTTTTTTTTTTGGTTTTTCAAGGTAGTGTCTCGCTCTAGCCCAGGCTGACCTGGAATTCACTATGTAGCCTAAGGGTGGCCTTGAACTCATAGTGATCCTTCTACCTTTGCCTCTCGAGTGTTGGGATTAAAGGCGTGCGCCACCACGCCTGGCCTAAAATTAATTTTTACAAAATTTATATTTTTGCAAGCAATGGGAGAAGAGAGACAGAGCAAGAATGGCATACCAGGATGTCCAGCTGCTGCAAATGGACTCCAGATGCATGTGCCACTTTTTTTTCTGGTTTTATGTGGATTCTGGGGAATCAAACCCAGGTCTTTAGTGTCTTTGAAGGCAAATGTCTTAAGAGCTGAGCCATCTCTCCAGCCCCTGAAACACTTCTTCAAACAATGATATCTTAATTGGTTTACCAATAGTAGGTTTCCATGTGGCTTATTCACATATCCTTAGTTTTTTTTTTTTTTTTTTTTTGGAGAGAGACAGAGACAGAGAGGGAGAGGAAGACAGGTAGAGATGGGCACGACAGCAGCCTCTCAGCTGCTGTGAACAAAATCAAGATGCGTGCGCTGCCTTGTGGTCAAGTGTGGCATTGTGCCCTTGCATCACTTTGCATCTGGCCAAAGGTGGGACCTGGAGATTGGAACCGCTGGAGACTGGAACCAGCGTTCTTAGGCTTAGGAGGCAGGCGCCTTAACTGCTAAGCCATCTTTCCAGCCCTTATCCTTGGTTTTGATTCATCCTCCCACCATCCCATCCCTCCCTCATCCCCCACCCCTGCTTAAACCCTGCCCTCCTGTGATTCCTCTACTACATTCAGGTCCCATGTGTTCCAGTGTTCTCTCACAGTAGCTGCCACTGCCTCATTCTAGCGTCTTGTTCTCTATAGACACTCTGACTTTCAGCTGCTCATCTAGAAATTTGAAGCTTGGATCTGCAAGTCAAGGAGAGTGTGCAGCTGTGGCATTCTGTGATGTGAACTCTGGGATGAGGACACAGAAGCCTTATCCACCTGAGCACCTGTTTTAGTGTGCTGCTGCTGGCACTGGACTCACTCCCCTGCAGTGCTGGGGGAGGGTGACTGACTTTTCTGGCTGGGACAGACTAGCTCAGGCTTCCCATGCCCAGGTCCTTTCAGGCCCCTTGAGCTTACCCTGCCCCAGTTTCCACTGTTTGGGGTCCTCTTCTCTGGATGTTGATCCATGGCAGCCTCTGCTGAGCTTTATGTGGTGGGGTGTCTGAAGCTGGGCATCAGGAGACAGCCAAGGCTCTCATTCCAAGTCCCTGTCATTTTGAGAGGGGGATACAGTTAGGGTGACTGGACCCCTGAAGGTTAAAAAAAAGCACAAGAAAGTCTGTGCTTGCCAGAAATCCAGGATGATCTGACTTCTTATCTCTTGCCTAGTTCCCTAGACCTGTTTCTCCACAAGCAACCAGGACCCCTCCTGGGAGGGAGCTCTTCATAAGATTTAATCATTGTGGTTGGTCAAGTTCATCCCCTGGAACTTGGTGCCAAGGCTAGCCTCTTCCTGAGACAGCCCCTAGCCCTAACCAACCAGCTGTGTCCCTGGTTCACCTGAGCCAGAAGACAGCCCACCACCTAAGGTTATAAATACCTTTACAAGGTGAGGACAGGCTCTCTGACCACTTGGGAACTTCCAGCTCTGGATGAGTTTTTCTCTTGGCTGGGCCCCCTAGCCCTTACTCTCCACATAGGTTCTTTATCCCCTCCAACTCCCCACATGGCAGGGCTCCTTGAACTTTCTTTCCGTGGTTTTTCCAGGCACTCCACATAGGATCTCTAGCCATGTGAGTGCTTTTCATTGGCTCCGTACTTCCTTCAGCAAATGTAATAATTTAATTATTATCCTTCTCTGTCTTTTTTTAAGACTTTGATTAAAATTAGGAACAAACGTGGGGTTTGGGGTTCAAGGACTTTCCTGCACCCCTAGCACCCCGTTACAGTTCCACATAGAAGCCTCTGGTTGATCTTCAGTCCTTGTCGTGCACTTTGTTTTGTTTTGTTTTGTTTTGTTTTGTTTTTTTGTTTTGTTTTGTCCTGCACTCTTCTTGCTCCCCTGCATGGCTGGGAGTTGCTATGGCATGGTCAGGTGTTTCCTCCTGGTCAAATGCCACTGGACGTGCAGCCATCATCAGCCATTGGCTGAGGGGAGTGGGACTCAGCCAGGGTTGCTCCACCAAATGTCCTTGTCCTGTGTCTCTGGAAGGACACCCAGACTGGCTGCTGCAGGGGAGTTGCCTGTCACCCAGGTAAGGGCTGCTTGATCCTGTCTGTCATGAATTCATTGCTGGACAGTGAAGCTGCCTTGGAACTGCTTCTGTATCCAAGTTCATCTACTCTCTCTTCTAGTGTGACTTGTACTCCGAAAGTCAAAGAATGTGCTGCGACTCGGAAAGCCCAGCACTGTTTTCAATCTTGCCAATTTTTGTCAATTTCTGAAAAAATATTATTTCTTTGTCTTTGAAATCGTGGAATTTTTTTTTCGTGTTAAATTTGAATATATCATCTGTGGTGGTTTGATTCAGGTGTCCCCCATAAACTTAAGTGTTCTAAATGCTAGTCTCCCCAGCTGATGGCAATTGGAAAATAAAGCCTCCCGGAGGTAGAGTATTGTTGGGGGCGGGCTTATGGGTATAATAGCCAGATTCCCCTTGCCAGTGTTTGGCACATTCTCCTGTTGCTATGGTCCATGTTATGTTGGCCAGGGGATGATATCCACCTTTTGCTCATGCCATCATTTTCCCTGCCATAATGGAACTTTCTCCTCGAGCCTATAAGCCAATGTAAACCTCTTTTTTTTCCCACACAAGCTGCTCTTGGTTGGGTGATTTTTACCAGCAGTGCCAACCTGACTGCAACATCATATCATTACACAATATTTTATTCACTTGTTTGATAGGGAGAGAGACAGGAAGAGGCGATAGACAGAACAGGCACACCAGGGCCTTCAGCCACTGCAAAGGAATTTCAGGCACATGCCCCACCTTGTGAATCTGGCTTAGGTTGGTCCTAGGGAATCAAACGTGGGTCCTTAGTCTTTGCAGGCAAGTTCCTTAACTGCTAAGCCATCTCTTCAGCCCTATCATCACATTTTTATTGGTTATTTTACATCCTTTATTTTTTCTCTGGGAAGGCTTAACCTATCTGAGGTCGTTCATGCTTCCAAATTAATTTTAAGATTTTTTTTTTCTATTTGTGTGACAAATGGTGGTTGGGTCTTGGTTGGGATTGCATTGACTCTGTAGATTGCATTTTTTTGAGGTAGGGTCTCACTCCAGCTCAGGCTGACCTGGAATTCACTTGGTAGTCTCAGGGTGGCCTCAAACTCACAGCAATCCTCCTACCTCTGCCTCCTGAGTGTTGGGATTAAAGGTCTGCACTGTCATACGCAGTTTGTAGATTGCTTTTGGTCAGAGCCGGTTTCAAAACATTGATGCTTCCAATCCCTGGGCATGGGAGGGGAGGTCTTACTGGTGTTCTCTGGAACTTTCCAGGTTCTTGTCCTCTTACTCCAAGAACTGAAGAAAGGTGCACACAGGTAGCATAGCAGCAAGAAACTTCATGAGGGGCAAAGAGATGATGAAGGGTTACCACACTGCCCAAGGGGCAACAGGCACTGACTGGAGTGGAGAGTGCTCACAGGCCAGGGATATGGTCAGGGACATTGCTCTGCAGGAGTCTTAGGTGAGGATGGGTTATTTGCTAGGGAAATAGTTTGGTGCTCTGGTTTCAGTTACAGACAGCTTTCCTTTTTTCTACAGTGCATGTGACTTCATATGATGCATTTATTTTTATCATATTCATACCTATTCATACATAGGCATACAATAATAAATAAGGCTTTCTTCCTGAAAGTTCATTTATACACTCATCAATATGCATGTACCCTAAAGCCCTTCAGTCTCCTTGGCCCCTACTGTTCTGATTCCTAAGCTATCTTAGAACGTATTTGAATGGGTGCTTATCGGAAACAATGGCTCCAAGAGGAGGAGAAAACGGTTCTGTTATGTGGTCCCAGGTGTACATGTAGCTGTAGCTCAGTGCAGGTGGGGTTCCAGGTTGCTAGGTGCATTGTATAAGAGAAGGGTGTGCTTGCAGCTCAGGCCAAGCAATGTCCAGGGTGCCTGAACTACTCACTATGCCTGCCTGCCTGCCTGCCTGCTTCTGATCGTTATATATTCTAATGTCTTCTTCAGTTTCTTTCTCAAGTGTTTTAAAATTTTCACTTCCATGTTTAGGGTTTTTGTTGTTGTTGTTTTTCGAGGCAGGGTCTCATTCTAGGTCAGGCTGACCTGGAATTTGCTCTGTAGTCTCAGGGTGGCCTTGAATTCAACAGTGATCCTCTTACCTCTGCCTCCCAAGTGCTGGGATTAAAGGCATGCTCCACACACCTGGAACCGTGGTTAGGTTCATTCTCAAGTTTTGTGTGTGTGTGTGTGTGTGTGTGTGTGTGTGTGTGTATCCATCCATTCATCTCTCTGTCTACCTCGTCTATCTATTTGTGGCAATTGTGAATGGGATTGTTTCCCTGGTTTCATCCTCAGCATGTTTTCTATTGTCTCTACATGGGTACTGGGGAATCAAACTAGGGCCAGCAGGCTTTGCAAGCAAACACCTTTCACCTCTGAGCCACCTCCACAGCCCATATTGGATATTGGTATGTAGGAAGGGTACTTACTATTTTTTGTTCTAAACTTGAAAAATAATTCATGTATTTATTTGGGGGGAGAGAGAGAATGAATGAATGAACAGAGCAAGCCAGAACCTCGAGGTCATCAGACATTACAAGCAAGCATCTTTGACCACTGAGAAATCTCCAGCCCTTTTACAAACTTTTCATTGAGGTTGTATCAATGGCTTAGCAATTAAGATGCTTGCCTGTGAAGCCTAAGGACCCAGCTTCGATTCTCCAGGACCCACGTAAGCCAAATCCACAAGCTGGCACAAGTGTCTGTAGTTTGTTTGCTGTGACTGAGGCCCTGGCGTGCCAATTCTTTCTCTCTCTCTCCCTCTTTCTCTTAAATAACTGCATAAAAATTTTAAGTACCTTTGTTGACAGTTTCCATAAATAAAGACAATATACCATGATCATAACCTTCTCCCACCACCCTCCCTACCCCACCACCATCCTCCTCCATTGAATCTCTTCTTTCTAACTAGTTTCTCTTCAATGTTGATGTCTTCATGTTTTTCCCTCCTATCATGATGGCCTTGTGTAGGTAACATTAGCCACCTTAAAAATTATGAATATCCTAGACACTTTGTGTGATAATTTTTAGCTTAATTTTATTTATTGGCAACTTTTGTACATGTGTATAATGTATTTTGACCATAATCATCTCCCATTACCTTCTTTTCTTTGTCCCACTGAACTCTTCCTCCTTCCCACCTAGTAGTCCCTCTTCTACATGGATGTTTTTGCGACTGTGTGTGACTGTGTGTGTGAATGTTTGAATTACACATTTTAATGAGGGTTGCTTACACAAGCATGGTGGTGTTTATTTTATAGAGTTCATGCAACCTTCCACTGTCTGCACCATTGAATAAAATGTCTCCCCCTTCCCCAGCAGCCACTATTGTTTTAAAATATTAGTCCCTTTTATTTCTTATCATAGCCCATTTTTAATTGGGTAATTTGTCTTTTTGATGTGTAGTTTTTGAGATCATTACATATCCTAAACATTAATAATCTGTCAGATGTATCACTTGGAAAGATTTTCTCCATTCTGTGGTCTGGGAAGATGGGTTAATTATGGTGTATAGTTCCAAGAGAGTAGTCTGGCATAGTGCAGAAACACATTGGCAGAATTGTGAAGCACCTGGTTATATCACATCGCATCCCGTCAGCAAGCAGAGAGGGGACAGGAAGCGAAGCTGAGCTGTAAGACCTCAAGCCTATCCTCTCATGACTGACCTCTTGTCCCTTCTCCTGATGGCTCCACAGCCCTCTAGTACACCCCAACATTTGAGACATTCAGACAGCATCATGACCCTTATAACTTAACCAACTATCAGACTACCTAAGCCTGTCTGGGGTACCAAAGAAGTGCTATAGTCAAATGATAAATTATAGGCTTTGAGAAGGTACTGCTCACGCTTGAGATTCTGCTTTGCCAGAGCTGTGTGATCTCCAGCAAGTTATTTTTTTTGGTTTTTCGATGTAGGGTCTTGCTCTAGTCCATGCTGACCTGGAATTCACTATGTAGTGTCATGGTGGATTCGAACTCATGGCAATCCTCCTACCTCTGCCTCCCAAGTGTAGAGATTAAATGTGTGTGCCACTACGCCCAGCTCAGCAAGTTATTTTTGTTTTTATATGTCAACTTCTCTCATTGATGTGTTATGACTAGTAAATGGACTTTTTTCATGCATCGAGTAATTTGTGTTCAAGTCTTCTAATTCTTTATATTTACATGTCTTTTATTTTTCTTCCTTTTGTGACAAGTGCATCAAATTTATTATATTTAATATTAAATCCCCATTATCTCCTCACATGATTTAGTTTTCTTTCCTGTCAACCAGATGTACCACCTTGTATTCACTTTCTTTTTTTTAATTATTAATTTTTTTATTGACACCTTCTATACAAACATACAAAAAACATATGATATTTCTCTCATCTCCCCACCCATTCCACTTTAGAACACCAATATCCATCATATCCCCTCCCTCTCTCCATTAGTCTTTCTTTTAATTTGATGTCATCATCTTTTTCTTCTATTTTGAGGGTCTTGTGAAGGTATTGCTAGAAACCGTGAGGTCATGGACATAGAGGCCAATTTTTGTCTAGGCGGTTGCATTGTAAGAAGTCATACCGTTCCATTGGCTCTTACATTCTATCCACCCCCTCTTCCACAATGGTCCCTGCGCCTTGGAGGGAGTGACAGAGGTGTTTCAGTGCTGGGCCCCCCTCTATCCCTTCTTCTCAGCACTATGTTGCCTTTTGGGTCATCCCAGTGGTCATCGCCATCTGAAAAGAGAAGCTTTTCTAACCAGAAGTGAGAGTAACATTAATATGTGAACATGAACATTAAGTGTAGTGCCCCCAGGGCAGCTTGTTGGGAAAATGTATACATTTAGTCAGACAAGAGTAGGCTTTATACCCCTAAGGCTCATGACCTCACCTGCCACAGACTTTAGCTTAGGTTTCTCATTACCAGGTATGTATTCCCTCCTGTAGAGAGGGCCTTCAGTCCACTTATTGAGCAGTTGGTTACCCCAAGAGTAGACATGCCACTGTTGAAACCGTTCAGGCATTGGGCCTGTCTGGGAAACTTGAATACTCAGTGTCCACTGTTTTCACTGCTGATGACTTCTGTCTCCCATACGGCTGCATGCAGTGCAGCTTTTTCCAGCTTTCACTTGGCTGGTCTATGGGGAGAAGGTTTTCTGCTCGGCACCAGCTTGGTTTCTCTGTGACCTTGCCTCTCAGGGCAGTGATGTCTTCAGCAATAGGGTCATACTATCTGTTTCTCAAGGGAAACCAAGGGCTTTGGCAAAAGCCTTTAATGTTTTGGAGGCTACTGGGACCTCCTTGGCCAACAATTCACTGAAAGGTATCCCATCACAGGCACTGAAAATTTTCTAGTGACAGTCTACAGCTTCTAGATGTGCCATTCTTCAAAAAAGTAGGTTTACATAAGTCTTATTCACAAGATCTTGAATTTAAATTGACCCTCCCCCTGCCCTTTTTTTATGCATTCTCTTCCCATGGCCTCACTTAGGCCATTCCCCTCCCTGTAATCTGTTCTTCTACTTACATATGTGCAATACAATACATGCAAGTCCTTCACTTTCCTCCCTCCCTTATAGCCTTTTACCAGCTTACTGATTTCTAGTACCTAATTTTGGTTCCAGTTCAAACACAAGTCTATACGTTTGTAGCTAGTTACCACATATGAGAGAGAACATGTGACATTTGGCTTTCTGAGCCTGGGTTACCTCACTTAGTATAATCCTTTCCAGATCCATCCATTTCCCTGCAAATTTCATAATTTCATTTTTCTTTACCGCTGAATAGAACTCCATTGTGTAAATGTACCACATCTTTATTATCCATTTATCTGTGGAGGGACATCTAGGCTGGTTCCATTTCCTAGCTATTGTGAATAGAGCAGCAATAAACATGGTTGTGCAAGTATCTCTAAGGTAGTGAGAAGAGTCCTCTGGATATATGCCTAGGAGTGCTATACCTGGATCATATGGTAAATGTATTTCTAGCTGTTTCAAGAACCTCCACACTGATTTCCACAATGACTGGACCAGATTACATTCCCACCAACAGTGTAGAAGTGGTCCTCTTTTTCTGCATCCACGCCTACACTTATTTTCATTTTTTTCTTGATTGTAGCCATTCTGACAGGGGTGAAATGGAATCTCAAAGTGGTTTTAATTTGCATTTCCCTAATGGCTAAGGATGTGGAATACTTTTTTAGATGTTTATATGCCATCCATCTGTATTTCATGTTCTGTGAATTCTCTATTTAGTTCCATAGCCCATTTTTTAAATGGGTTGTATGAATTCTTATTATTCTGTTTATTGAGTTCTTTGTATATTCTGGATATTAATCCTCTGTCAGATGTATAGCTGGAAAAGATTTTCTCCCATTCTGTAGGTTGCCTTTTTGCTGAATTCACAGTGTCCTTTGCTGTACAAAAGCTTTGTAATTTCATAAGGTCCCATTGGTTGATTAGTGGTTTTATTCCCTGAGCAATTGGGGTTATATTCAGAAAGTCCTTGCCTATGCCAATATGTTAAAGGGTTTCCCCTACCTTTTCCTCTAGCAGTTTCAGAGTTTCAGGTCTGATATTAATGTCCCTGATCCATTTGGACTTGACTATTGTATATGGAGAGAGACAAGGATCTATGTTTATCCTTTTACATACAGATGTCCAGTTTCACCAGTACCACTTGTTAAAGAGGCTATCTTTTCTCCAAATAATATTTTTGGCATTTTTGTCAAAAATCAGGTGGCTGTAGCTGCCTGGATTAATATTTGGGTCTTCTATTCTGTTCCATTGATCTACCTGTCTGTCCTTGTGCCATTACCATGCTGTTTTTGTTACTATTGCTTTGTAATATAACTTAAAATCGGGTATGGTTATACCACCAGCCTGAATTTGTTGCGCAAAACTGTTTTGGCTATTCGAGGTTTTTTGTGTTTCCAGATGAATTTTAGTATTGTTTTTTTCTATTTCTGTGAAGAATGCTGTTGGGTTTTAATGGGGATCACATTAAATGTGTAGATTGCTTTTGGTAAGATCAACATTTTTACAATAATGATTCTTCCAATCCAGGAACATGGGATGTCTTTCCATTTCCTTGTGTCTTCAGCAATTTGTCACTCGAGTTTTTAATGTTCTCATTGTAGAGATCCTTCACTTCCTTGTTTAAGTTTGTTCCAAGGTATTTTATTTTTTTGAGGAAATTGTGAATGGGAGAGATTCCCTGATTTCATCCTCTGCACATTTATTTTTAGTGTATAGAAAAGCTACTGATTTTTTGCATTTATTTTGTATCCTGCTACATTGCAAAAAGTGTTTATCAGCTCTAACAGTTTACTGGTAGAGTCTTTAGGGTCTGTTATGTACAGAATCATATTGTCTGCAAATAATGATAGTTTGATTTCTTCCCTTCTGATTTCTATCCCTTTTATGAGTGTCTCTTTCTTTATTCCTATGGCTAAGACTTCCAGAATTATATTAAATAGTAGTGGGGAAAGTGGACACCCTTGTCTCGATCCTGAATTTAGAGAAAAAGCTTCAAGTTTTTCCCCATTTAGTATTATGTTGGCTGTAGGTTTGTCATAAATAGCTTTTATTATGTTGAGATATGTTCCTTCTATTCCCAGTTTATGTAGTACTTTCACCATGAAGGGGTGTTGGATTTTGTCAAATGCCTTTTCTGAATCTATTGAGATGATCATGTGATTTTTTTCCTTCAGACCATTTATATGGTGTTTAACATTTATGATTTTGCATATGTTGAGCCATCCCTGCATCTCTGGGATAAAGCCTACTTGGTCAGGGTGAATAACCTTTCTGATATATTCTTGTACTCTGTTTGATAGTATTTTGTTGATAATTTTTGCATCTATGTTCATGAGAGAGATTGGTCTGTAATTTTCTTTTTTTTTTGATCTGTCTTTGTCCGGTTTCAGTATCAAGGTGATATTGGCATCATAGAAGGATTTCAGTAGAATTCCTTCCTTTTCTATTTTATGGAAAAGTTTGAGAAGCATTGGTGTTAGATGTTCCAGGAATGTCTTGTAAAATTCAGCAGTGAATCCATCTGGGCCTGGACTTTTTTTATTTGGTAGACTTTTTATAACTGCTTGGATCTTTTTGGTTGTTATAGGTCTATTTAAATGGTTTATGTAATCCTGATTTAATTTTGGTAGGTCATATGAATCAAGGAAAATATCCATTTCTTTCAGGTTTTCAAACTTAGAGGCATATATATTCTTAAAGTAGGTCCGTATGATTTTCTGAATTTCTTTGGTGTCTGTTGTGATGTTGCCTTTTTCATCTCTAATTTTTTCAATTTTTGTCTCTTCTCTCTTTCTTTTGGTCAGATTTGCTAAGGGTTTGTCAATCTTGTTTATCCTTTCAAAGAACCATCTCTTTATTTCATTGATTTTTTTAGATTTGTTTTCCATTTCATTAATTTCTGCCCTAAACTTTATTATGTCCCATTTATTTGTCCCATTTTTGGTTCTAATGTAGTTTCGTTAGACAAGAGAGATCTTCAATTGCCGAACACTGTAGTTTGCTAACTAAGCTTGTTGAACAATTTGAATGAGTTGCTTTCATACAAACAGGATTGATCACAGAAGGATTAAACTTTACTCATTTGTACAATCTATAAGGATGTACAACTTAGTAACTTTATTTCATTTCTAAATTAGTTTCGTTAGAAAAGAATCATCTTCATTGCCAACCACTGTACTTTGTGAAATAATCTTGTTCTAGTCTTTGAATGAGTTGCTTTCCTACAAACACAGTTGATCACAGCAATTTTCACCATTTGTACAATCTGAAAAGATGCACAACTTAGTAGCTTAGTTTCATTGCTAATGTAGTTTCGTTAGAAAAGAAAGATCTTCATTCCTGAAACCTGTACTGTGTTAACTTGGCTTGTTCTGCTCTTTGAATGAGGCCACCCTGAGACTATGTAGTTAATTCCAGGTCAGCCTGGGCCAGAGAGAGACCCTACCTCAAAAACCAAAAAAAAAAAAAGATGCACAAATTAGTAACTTAGTTTCATTTCTAATGTAGTTTGGTTAGAAATGAAAGATATTTATTGCTGAACACTGTATTGTGTGAAATAAGTGCACTCTGCTCTTTGAATGAGTTGCTTTCTTACGAAGATGGTTGATGACAGCAAGTTCACACTTTCACCCGTTTTTAAAATTTATTTTATTTTTAAATATATATTTTTCTTTTATATTATTCTCATTTTACATTCACAGTATTGGTTCCATTGTCTTCCACCCTGTCCTACCACTTTCAAAGGGACCATCATCAATGGGGAATGTGGGTCGTGCATTGTGAGGTTAGTCAAGAGTTCTTGGGGTAGGCCCCAGTCTCTGTGCATAATGCCCCAACTTGTGACTCTAACAATCTTTTTGCCCCCTCTTCCCCGAGTTTCCCTGAGCCACACTGGGGTCATTTTAGTTCTGTTTCAGTGATGAGGTTTTGGGAGCCTCTGTGTCTCTGGATATCTGGCTTAGTTGGCGTTGGATGTTCTCTGTGTTTATCTCCTTCAGCCTTTTTCTGGTGTAGTGATCACCATGAACGCTGTATTCTTGCCCTTCCCCTGTGTTGTTCTATGTTTTCATCTGGGGCCCTGGTGAGATGTGGTTAGCTGATCCTCTCTTCAGGTTCATTGTCCACCTGAAAAAAGATAAGCAAATTCTCCAACGGAGAGAGAAAAGTTAGTACTAGATAGAAGGGATGACCATCTATATTCTGGAGGGAATTTTATATGTGTTGGCTCTCTTCTAGCCCACATTTGGTGGTATCTTGCTCTTGGAGACTGAGCTCATTTTTTGTACCTGGATTTGACTTATTTCCCAGTTCCAGCAATTAGTTCCCTTCCACTGAGTGGATCTGTTAGCCAAATCAAGAACAGTTGGTTACCCACTATGGCTGTTTGCCACTACTGCACTTGTATGAGCATTACGTCAAGTTGTTTCCTGCTGGGTATCTTAGACTGCAAGTTGTTTGGACCAGTGTCAGACATTTTCCCCCAGTTGCTTGTGTAGCACCCTCTGGTACTAGACTAGCTAACTGTCTGGGGACTGACCTTCTTCCAGTTTCTGGCCAGGTCTCTCTGTGTTTGGTCTCACACACGTATGCTATCTTCGACAGTAGGGACTTACCATTAACCTTTGGTGGGTCACCAAGAACTCTGACAGAAGTCTCTCTTTTTTTTTGGGGGGAAACCTTGTAGGTGTCTCAGATCAAGAGCTCATTGTGGAGTTTAACCCCGTGCTGGCACTGGGAATTTTAAGTCTGCACCTAGAAAGGTGAGGGAAGAAAAAGATAGATAATATTATAGAGGAAGTGAATATAGAGAGGGGAGGTAGGAAGAGAGAGTGATAGGGAGTGAGAGAGAGAGAAGCAGGACAAGATTAGGGTTAGCCTTCATGATGCTCTCTCCAGATTCCTGTGTTTTGGGTGTTCCCTCTGCGGGCCTGCTGAAGGATCAATGTTTTAGCCTGTTGTTCAGAGTAAAGGGTTTTATAGCATATTATCCTTTTGGGTCCCAATTGTATCCCTGCCCCTTGTCCTTACCCCCACAATCTCATTCCCTCCCACCCTTACCTTCCCCCATCCCACCCTCCCTCTCGTCTGGTCCTCAGAGTGTTTGTTAGGTTTGGCTGCATGTCATGTAGATTCAGGTTTGGAGCGACAGATAAACGAGACCGTGTGACGATTATCTTTTTGTTCTTGGGTGAGCTCAATGAGGATGATGTGTTCCATGTTTGACCATTTTTTTCAAATTTCCTTATTTCATCTTTCCTTGCTGCTACATAGAATTCCATAGTGTAGATATACCACATCTTTGTTATCCATTCATCTAGTGGTGGACACCTGGGTTGATTCCTGCTTTGTGCTATTATGAATTGAGCAGCTATAAACATGGTTGAGCAAATGTCTCTGGTCTGAGGTTTAGAGCCTTTAGGGTAAATGCCCAATAAGTGAATAACTGGATCCATTGGTAGGTCTATGGTCATCTTTTTCAGGAGTCTCCACATAGCTGTTCATAATGGTTGAACCATTTTACATTCCCACCAGCAGTGAAACCTTGTTCCTATTTCTCCACAACCTCGCCAGCATTTGTTTTCTTTGTTTTTGTTTTAATGTTAGCCATCCTTGCTGTGGTAAGGTGGAATCTCACTGTTATTTTAATTTGCATTTCCCTGATGATTAGGGATGTTGAACATTTTCTTAAATGTGCATTTGCTATTTGTATTTCTTCCTCTGAGAACTGCTTGTGCAGTTCTCTGCCCCGCTTTGTGAGTGGGGTGTTTGGTGGTTTATTGTTTAGGTTTTGGAGTTCTTTGTAGATTCTAGAAATCGGGCCTCTGTCAGTTGTATAGCTAGTGAAAATATTCTCCCATTCTGTGGGTAATCTGCTGGCTTTGGTTATAGTATGTTTGTCAGTGGAAAAGCTGTTTGGCTTCATGAGATCCCAATGGTTGAGTGTTTAATTTCCTGAGCTGCTGCGGTTTTGTTCAGGAAATCTTTTCTCACTCCTATATCGCAGAAAGTTCCTCCTATTTTTTCTTCCAGGAGTAGCAGAGTTTCTGGTTTTATAGTAAGGTCTTTGATCCATTTGGACTTAATTTTTGTGCATGGAAAGGTGTGTAGGTCGAGTTTCATTTTCCTACATGTGGTTGTCCAGTTTGTCCAGCACCATTTATTGAAGATGCTGTCTTTTCTCCCTTCTGCATTGGAAGGGCCTTTGCCAAATATCAAGTAGCTGGAGTTATTTGACCCGAAATCTGGGTCTTCAATTCTGTTCCATTGGTCTATATTCCTGTTTTTATGCCAGTACCATATTTTCTTACAATGGTTTTGTAGTATAACTTTAGATCAGGTATGGTGATGCATCCAGAGGTTTTTTTTTTGCTGAGGATGAGCTTGGATATCCTAGGCCTTCTGCCTTTCCATATAAATTTTGAGATGCTTTTTTCTATTTTGTTGATGAAGGAAGTTGGGATTTTTATCGGCATTTCATTCAATCTATAGAGTGCTTTTGGTAAGATTGCCATTTTCACAATGTTAATTCTACCAATCCAGGAGCATGGGAGGTCTTTCCATTTTTGTAGGACCTCCTCAATTTCTTTTTTGAGATTTTTTATGTTTTCATTGTATAGATCTTTCACTTCCTTAGTCAATGTTATTCCAAGGTATTTTATTTCTTTGTTGCAATTGAAAATGGGACAATGTTAGTTATTTCTTTTTCTGTCTCTTTGTCCTTTGCATACAGAAAGGCTATTGATTTCTGTGCATTGATTTTATATCCTGCCACTTTGCTGAAGGCGCTAATCACCTTTAAGAGTTTTGAGATGGAAGTTCTCGGGTCACTTATGTATAGAACCATGTCATCTGCAAATAGGGCTTGTTTAACTTCTTCCTTTCCAATTTGTATCCCTTTGATTTCTTTCTCCTGTCTTATTGCTTGAGCTAATACTTCTAGCACTATGTTGAAGAGCAGAGGTGAGAGTGGACACCCCTGTCTTGTTCCTGACCTCAATGGAAATTCCTTCAGTCTCTCCCCATTGAGAATTCCTTGGTCTTTAGGTGCTTTATATAGAGCATTTATTATGTTGAGATAGGGGCCGTCTATGCTTATTCTCTCCAGTGTTTTGATCAAAAAGTGCTGTTGTCTTTTGTCAAAGGCCTTCTCTGCATCTATCGAGATGATCATGTGGTTTTTGTGTTTTAGCTTGTTTATATAAACAAGCTGTATTACTTTGATAGATTTCTGTATGTTGAACCATCCCTGCATTCCAGGGATGAAGCCTACTTGATCAAGGTGGATAATGCTTTTGATGTACGGTTGAATTTGGTTTGCAAGAATTTTGTTCAGGATCTTTGTGTCTATGTTACCCAGAGAAATGGGCCTATAATTTTCCTTTCTTGTGGCATCTCTGCCTGGTTTTGGAATTAGGGTGATACTAGCTTCATAAAAGGAGTTGGGGATCTCTCCCTGTTCTCCAATTGTGTGGCACAGTTTGAGAAGAATTGGTTTCTGTTCTTCCATGAAGGTTAGGTAGAATTCCGCTCAGAAACCATCTGGTCCTGGACTCTTCTTTTTGGGGAGGTGTTTTATTACCTCTTCAGTCTCGAAGGGTGTGATGGGTCTGTTTAGGAAATTAATCTGCTCTGGGCTTAGTTTTGGTAGGTGGTATGTGTCTAGGAATTCATCCATTTCTTCCATATTCTCCTGTTTTATGGAGTAGAGGTTTTTGAAGTAAGTCCTAATAACTCTTCCTATTTCTCTCGTGTCTGTAGTGATCTCTCCTTTTTCATTTCTAATTTTGTTGATTTGAAGTGTTTCTTTTTTCTGCTTGATCAAATTTGCCAAGGGTGTATCAGTCTTGTTAATTTTTTCAAAGAACCAGCTCTTTGTTTCATCAATTTTCTTAATTGTCCTCTTAGTTTCCAATTCATTAATTTCTGCTCTGATCTTAATTATTTCTTTCCATCTGGAGCTTTTTGGGTTGGCTTCTTCTACCTTTTCTAATGCCTTTAGATGGATGGTTAGGTTATTAATTTGGGATCTCTCTGTTTTGGTTGTGAAGGCATTTAGTGCTATGATTTTTCCCCTAAGGACTGCCTTCATTGTGTCCCATAAGTTTTGGTATGATGTGTTCTTGTTGTCATTGAATTCTAGAAATTTTGCAATTTCATTCTTTATTTCATCCACAACCCATTTATTTTTTAAAAGTGTGTTGTTCAATTTCCAGGAGGTAGAGGGATTCCTGGTGTACTTTTTGTTGTTCATTTCTAGCATTACCACATTGTGGTCTGATATCATGCAGGAAATTACATCAATTTTCTTGAAAATATGGAGGCAGGCTTTGTGGCCCAGTACATGATCTATTTTAGAGAAGGTTCCATGGGCTGCTGAGAAGAATGTGTAATCTGTAGATTTTGGGTGGAATGTTCTTTATATGTCTGTTAGGTCTAGTAGTTCTATGGTGTTGTGGAGGTCTCTAACTTCCCTATTAATTTTCTGTTTGGATGATCTATCCATTGTTGATAATGGAGTATTAAAGTCCCCGATTATGATGTTATTGTTGTTTATTTCTGTTTTGTTGTGAAGTAGATTTTGCTTTATGAATTGTGGTGCACCTGTGTTTGGTGCATAAATATTGATGATTGTGATATCCTCTTGTTGGATTGTTCCCTTGATAATAAGAAGTGGCCTTCTTTGTCTTTTTTAGCTACTTTTGGTTTGAAGTCTATTTTATCAGATATAAGTATAGCTACACCTGCTTTTGTTTTGTTTGTGTTTGCTAAGAAAATCATTTTCCACCCTTTCACCCTGAGGAGGTGTCTGTCTTTAGTGGTGAGGTGGGTTTCTTGAAGACGGCAGATAGAGGGGTCCAGTTATCTCTTCCTCCCTCTTAGCTTATGTCTTTTGATGGATGAATTAAGGCCATTGATATTCAGAGATATAACTTTGAGGTCTGATTTAATACCTGGATATTGTGGTGGGTTTTGGTGTTTGTGTTTTATTTTTTTTTTTTTTTTTGGTTAATGTGGAGTATTTCTTGAGGGCTCTTGAAGTTGGTTATTTGTTTCTTTTGTGTGGAGAATTCCCTGAAGTACTTTCTGTAGGTTTGGCTTTGTGTTCATATACTTGTAAAGATGAGTTTTTTCATGGAAGGTTTTTCTTTCACCATCTATTATGAGAGATACTTTTGCTGGGTAGAGTAGTTGGGGCTGGAAACCATGGGTTCTTAGAGTTTGCAGTGTTCCATTCCAGGCCCTTCTGGCTTTTAGGGTTTCCATTGAGAAGTCTGAGGTAATTCTGATGGGGTTCCCTTTATATGTAATGTGTTGTTTTTCCCTGGATGCTTTTAGGATTTTCTCTTTGTGTTTGATGTTTAGAGTCTTAAAGGTAATGTGTCTTGGAGAATTTCTCCTTTGGTCCAGTCTGTTTGGAGTTCTGCTAGCTTCTTGTAATTGGATGGAGTTTTCTTTTGAGAGAGCGGGAAAGTTTTCTTCAATTATTTTGTTGAATAGGCTTTCCATTCCTTTGGTCTGTGTTTCTTCCCCCTCTGGTATACCCATGATCCTGATGTTTGGGCGCTTAAGGGTGTCCCACATTTCCCTCATGTTCTGTTTGCAGAAGTTTTTGAACTAGTTGAAATTTTTGGACTCACGAACTATTTCTTCTGTTCTGTCTTCCAGTTCTGAGTTTCTATCTTCCACCTGACTTACTCTGTTCTTAAGGGCTTCTATAGAGTTTTGGGCCTGTTCAATTTGGTTCATATTTTCTACGTTTTTTTATGTACAGTTTCCATCCCTCTGTCTAATTCCCTTTTTGTGTCATTTTAAGATTTTTTTTAATGCTTCTTGGAGTTCATCCCTGCATTTCTTAATGTCTTCATTGAACTTAGCCAGCTGGTTATTGAGGACCTCTTTTTTTCATTCTCCTTCAGTTCATTTAACTGTCTTTGGAGCCCTTCCTGGTTCTTTTCTATTAGGTCCAATCTAGCAAGGATAACATTCATGCAATCGTTGGCTCTTTGTTGAGTTTCTGTGAGTTGTGCTATTTGCTTGGCCAGGGTTGCATAGCTAGTCACTTCATCTTGGGGTTCTGATTCTATTGTCTCTTCTATGCTTTGATTTGAAACATCCATTATAGGACTGGATAGTCTTGGTGGATTTACTAGTATCTGGTTTTTCATGCTATTCCTTTTTCGCTGTAGTTTACCCATCACAATGATTCAGGTACCTTGTGTATGGAATATTAGCCTGCTGTCCTGGGGTGGGGTGTGGTGCAGTGGTGATTGTCAGGACAGTGGTCCCTGGAATTCTGGTAGGCTGGGGTGGGGGATACTGGCCTACTGGCCTGTGTTCTTTGTGTAGGTGGGAGGGATGGGGGACCACAATCACCCTAGTTGGGCTGAGGCAGGGTAGGGCGGGAGTACTGGCCTACCTCCCTGGATCCCTGATCTGCCCTGGGAGGGGGAGTGATGGTAAGTGGCTGCTGATGGGGCTCAGAAGGCTAGGGGGCAGCTGGCCAATGATGGGGATGTAGCCAGTGAGGGAGGATTCTGAGTGGCTAATGGTGGACTTCCACCAGTCACTCCGACTGGCAGGGTCTGCGGAGGTCCCGGGTCAGGTCGCACCAGGCAGTAGCAGCTAATGGTGGACTTCCGCTGGTCACTCCAACGGGCAGGGTCTGTGGTGGTCCCGGGTCAGGTCGTGCTGGGCGGTAGCGGATAATGGCTCTGATCGAGCCGCACCAGGCGCTAACAGCTAATGGTGGACTTCCACCGGTCACTCCGAGCAGCATGGTCTGCGGCGGTCCCAGGTCAGGTCGCACCAGCTGGTAGCGGCTAATGGCGGACTTCCGCCAGTCATCGGACCGGCAGGGTGCGTGGCGGTCCGAGGTCAGTTCACACAGGGCCCTAGCAGCTAATGGCGGACTTCCGCTGGTCACTTGGACCTGCAGGGACCATGGTGGTTCCAGGTCAGGTTGCACAGGGTGCTAGCGGCTAATGGCCGCCGATATGGGTCACCCCAGCACCAAGGACCTAACCTGATGTGGTCCCCTATCCTAGAGCTTGGGAATCAGTGGATTCCTATTTTTTCATCCACCCCCTCCCTCTAGCTGGATGCAGGGGCAAGCAAACCCTTTAAGAAATTTTTTAGATGTTTAAATATCTTGCTTTTACTTCCCTGTAAGGTGAGCCGAGGTTAGGCTGATGCCATCTTGACTGGAAGTCCCACACTTAAACCCTTTCTACAATCCAATAAGATGTACAACTTAGTAACTTGGTTTCATTTCTAATGTAGTGTCTTTAGGAAGGAAAGATCTTCATTGCCAAACACTGTACTGTGTTAAGCTTGTTGAGCTCCTTGAATGAGTTGCTTTCCTACAAACAGGATTGATCACAGCAAGATCAAACTTTCCTCGTTTGTACAATCTGAAAGAATGTATATCATAGTAACTTCGTTTCATTTCTAATGTAGTTTCGTGAAAAAGGAAAGAGCTACATTTCCGAACACTGTACTCTGTTAGATAAGGTTGTTCAGCTCTTTGAATGAGTTGCTTTCATAAGAACAGGATTGATCACAACAAGATCAACTTTTCCTCATTTGTACAATCTTACAAGAACTACAACTTAGTAACTTGGTTTCCTTTCTAATGTGGTTTCCATAGAAAAGAAAGATCTTCATTCCCAAAAGCTTTACTGTGTTAACTCGGCTTGTTCAGCTTTTTGAATGATTTGATTTCGTACAAAGAGTGTTGCTCACAGCAATATCATCTTTCCTCGGTTATACAATCTAACAAGATGTACAACTTAGTAACTTTATTTCATTTCTAAATTAGTTTTCTTAGAAAAGAATTGTCTTCATTGCCGTACAATGTACTGTGCTAGATAAGCTTCTTCAGCTCTTTGAATGAGTTGCTTTCGTACGAACAGGATTGATCACAGCAAGATCAAACTTTCCTCATTTGTATGATATAAAAGATGTACAACTTAGTAACTTTCTTTCATTTCCAATGTAGTTTCATTAGAAAATAAAGATCTTCATTTCCGAACTCTGTACCGTGCTAACTAAACTTGTTGCACTCCTTGAATGAGTTGCTTTTGTGCAAACAGGATCAATCACAGCAAGATCAAACTTTACTCATTTGTACAATATAAAAGGATGTACAACTATGTAACATGGTTTCATTTCTAATGTAGTTTTTTTTAGAATGGAAAGATCTTCATTTCCGAACACTGTACTGTGTTAGATAAGGTTGTGCAGCTCTTTGAATGAGTTGCTTTCGCACGAACAGGACTGATCAAAGAAAGATCAATCTTTCCTCATTTGGACAATCTAACAAGATATAAAAGTTAGTAACTTCATTTCATTTGTAATTTAGTTTCATTAGAAAAGAAACATCTTCATTGCTGAACACTGTACTGTGTGAAATAAGCTCATTCTGCTCTTTGAGTGAGTTGCTTTCATACAAAGACGGTTGATCACAGCAAGTTCAAACTTTCACTGTTTGTACAGTCTAACAAGATGTACAAGTTATTAACTTGGTTTCATTTGTAAAGTAGTTTAGTTAGGAAAGAAAGATCTTCATTCCCGAACAGTGTACTGTGTTAAGCTTGTTGAGGTCCTTGAATGAGTTGCTTTCCTATGAACAGGATTGATCACAGCAAGTTCAAACTTTCACCGTTTGTTCAATCTAACACGGTGTACAACTTAGTAACTGGTTTCATTTCTAAAGTGGTTTCTTTAGAAAAGAAAGATCTTCATTCCTGAACCCTGTACTGTGTTAACTCGGCTTGTTTAGCTCTTTGAATGAGTTGCTTTTATACGAAGAGTGTGGATCACCACAAGATCAAACTTTCCTCATTTTTAAAGTATAACAAGATGTACAACTTAGTAACTTGGTTTCATTTCTAATGTAGTTTTGTTAGAAAAGAAAGATCTTCATTCCAAAACAATGAAGTGTGCTAATTAAGGTTGTTGAGAATTTGAATGATTTGCTTTCATACGAACATTATTGATCACAGCAGGATCAAACTTTCCTCATTTGTCAATCTATAAGGATGTACAACTTAGTAAGTTCATTTCATTTCTAATGTAATTTCGTTAGAAATGAAAGATCTTCATTCTCAAACACTGTATTGTGTGAAATAAGCTTGTTCTGCTCTTTGAATGAGTGGCTTTCTTAGGAAGATGGTTGATCACAGCAAGTTTTACCTTTCCCTGTTTGTAAAACCTAACAAGATGTACAATGTAGTAACTGGGTTTCATTTCTAATGTAGTTTCGTTAGGAAAGAAAGATCTTCATTGCCAAAGACAGTACTGTGCTAAGCTTGAGCTCCTTGAATGAGTTGCTTTCCTATGAACAGTATAGATCACAGCAAGATCAAACATTCCTCGTTTGTACAATTTCAAAGGATGTACAACTCTGTAACATCGTTTCATTTCTAATGAAGTTTTGTCAGAAAGGAAAGATCTTCATTTGCGAACACTGTACTATGTTAACTAGGCTTGTTCAGTTCTTTGAATGAGTTGCTTTCATACGAACAGTATTGATCACAGCAACATCAAACTTTCGTCATTTGTACAATCTATAAAGATGTACAACTTATTAACTTCGTTTCCTTTCTAATGTAGTTTCTTTAGAAATGAAAGATCTTCATTGCCAAACACTGTACTGTGTGAAATAAGCTTGTTCTGCTCTTTGAATGAGTTGCTTTCTAATGAAGACTGTGGATCACAACAAGTTCAAACGTGAACCACTTGTACAATCTAACAAGGTGTACAACTTAGTAAGTTGGTTTCATTTTTAATGTAGTGTCGTGAGAAACGAAATATCTTCATTTCCAAACAGTGTAGTGTGCTAAGCTTGTTGATTTCCTTCAATGAGTTACTCTCCTACGAATATGATTGGTCAGAGCAAGATCAAACTTTCCTCATTTGTACAATCTAGAAGGATGTACAACTCTGTAACTTCGTTTCATTTCTAATGTGTTTGCTTTAGAAAGGAAAGATCTTCATTTCCGAACACTGTACTGTATTAGATGATCTTATTCAACTCTTTGAATGAGTTGCTTTTGTATGAACAGCTGTTTAAATGAGTTGCTTTCATATGAATAGGATTGATCACAGCAAGATCAAACTTTCCTCATTTGTACATCAAGATGTACAACATACCAACTTAGTTTCATTTCTAATGTAGTTTTTAAAAAAATGTTTATTTACATTTTCAGTGAAGGAAGGATGGGCAAGGGCCCTGTTCCATTACCCAAACCAGGGCCTCATTTCTATTTTTTTAATATTTTTTTTATTGACAACTTCTATACTTACATACAAAAAGTGCATGATATTTCCCTACCCTTCCCCCATTCCCCTTTAGAACTCCAATTTCCATCATATCCCCTCCCTCTCTCCATTAGTCTCTCTTTTAATTTGATGTCATCATCTTTATTTCTATTATGAGCGTCTTGCGAAGGTATTGCTAGGCACTGCAAGGTCATGGATATCGAGGCCAATTTCTGTCTGGGCAGTTGCATTGTAAGGAGTCATGCCCTTCCTTTGGCTCTTCCATTCTATCCGCACCCTCTTCTGCAATGGGCCCTAATCCTTAGAGGGTGTAACAGAGATGTTTCAGTGTTGGGCACTCCTCCATCCCTTGTTCTCAGTACTACGTTGCCTTTTGGTCTTTTCAGTGGTCATCGCCATCTGAAAAGAGAAACTTCTCTAACCAGAAGTGAGAGTAGCATCAATATGTGAATATGAACATTAAGTGTAGTGCTTTGAGGGCACCTTGGTGGGAATAAAATATACATTTAGTCACATAAGAGCAGGCTGTATACCCCTAAGTCTCATGACCTCCACTGCCATAGATTTTGCTTAGGTTTTTTTTTAGTACCAGGTATGTATTCCCTCCTGTAGAGAGGGCCTTCAGTCCAATTATGGAGCAGTTGGTTTACCCAAGAGTAGACATGCCACTATTGGACCTATTCAGTCATTGGGCCTGTATGGCCAAACTTGAATATTAAGTGTCCACTGTTTTTGCTACTGATGACTTCTGTCTCCCATATAGGTGTATGCAGTGCAGCTTTTTCCAGCTTTTGGTTGGCTGGTCTATGGGGAGAAGGTTTTCTGCTCAGCACCAGCTTGCTTTCTCAGTGACCTTGCCTGTCAGGCAAGAGATGTCTTCAGCAATAGGGTCTTACTATCTGTTTCTCAAAGGAAACCAAGGGCTTTGGCAAAAGCCTTTAATGTTTTGGAGGATACCAGGACCTTCTTGGCCAGCAACTCACTGGAAGGTATCCCATCCCAGGCACTGAAAATTTTCTACTAACAGTCTACAGCTTCTAGATGTGCCGTTCTTCAAAAAAGTAGGTTTACATAAGTTTTATGCACACTATCTTGAATTTTGAATGACCCTCCCCCTGCCCTTCTTTTACACATTCTCTTCCCATGGCCTCACTTAGGCCATTCCCCTCCCTATAATCTGTTATTCTACTTACATATGTGCAATACCATACACTTAAGTCTTTCCCTTTCCTCCCTCCCTTATAGCCTTTTACCACCTTACTGGATTCTGGTACCTATTTTTGGTTCCAGTTCACACACGAGTCTATACATTTGTAATTAGGATCCACATATGAGAGAGAACATGTGATGCTTGGCATTCTGAGCCTGAGTTACCTCACTTAGTATAATCCTTTTCAGACCCATCCATTTCCCTGCAAATTTCATAATTTCATTTTTTGTTACCGCTGAATAGAACTGCATTGTGTAAATGTACCACATCTTTATTATCCATTCATCTCTGGAGGGACATCCAGGCTGGTTCCATTTCCTAGTTCTTGTGAATAGAGCAGTAATAAACATGGTTGTGCAAGTATCTCTTAGGTAGTGAGAAGAGTCCTCTGGATATATGCCTAGGAGTGCTATAGCTGGGTCATATGGTAAATCTATTTTTAGCTGTCTCAAGAACCTCCACACTGATTTCCACAATGGCTGGACCAGATTACATTCCCACCAACAGTGTAGAAGTGTTCCTCTTTTACAGCATCCACACCAACACTTATTGTCATTTGTTTTCTTGATGGTAGCCATTCTGACAGGCGTAAAAGGGAATCTCAAAGTAATTTTAATTTGCGTTTCCCTGATGGCTAAGGATGTGGAACACTTGTTTAGATCCTTATATGCCATCTGTATTTCTTCTTCTGAGACCTCTCTATTTAGTTCCATACCCCATTTTTTAACTGGATTGTTTGTGTTATTATTATTCTAGTTTTTGAGTTCTTTGTATATTCTGGATATTAATCCTCTGTCAGAGGTATACCTGGCAAAAATTTTCTCCCATTCTGTAGGTTGTCTTTTTTCTCTATTCACAGTGTCCTTTGCTGTACAAGCTTTGTAATTTCATAAGGTCCCAGTGGTTCATTAGTGGTTTTTTATTCCCTGGGCAATTGAAGTTATATTCAGAAAGTCCTTGCCTATGCCAATGTATTGAAGGGTTTCCCCTACCTTTTCCTCTAGCAGTTTCAGAGTTTCATGCCTGACATTAAGGTCCCTGATCCATTTGGGTTTGTCTCTTGTGCATGGAGAGAGACAAGGATCTAAATTTATCCTTTTACAAACAGATGTCGAGTTTCCCAGCACCACTTCTTAAAGAGGCTATCTTTTCTCCAATGAATATTATTGAAATTTTTGTCAAAAATAAGGCGGATGTAGCTTCTTGGATTAATATTTGGTTTCTATTATGTTCCATTGATCTACCTGTCTGTCCTTGAGCCAGTACCATGCTGTTTTTGTTACTATGGCTTTGTAATATAACTTAACATCAGGTATGGTGATACCACCAGCCTGATTTTTGTTGCTCAAAATTGTCTTGGCTATTCGAGGTTTTTTTGTGTTTCCAGATGAATTTTAGGATTGTTTTTTCTATTTCTGTGAAAAATGCTATTGGGTTTTAATGGGGATCGCATTAAATGTGTAGATTGCTTTTGGTATGATTGACATTTTCACAGTATTTATTCTTCCAATCCAGGAGCATGGGATGTGTTTCTATTTCCTTGTATCTTCACCAATTTGTTGCTCGAGTTTTTTAAAGTTCTCATTGTACAGATCCTTCACTTCCTTGGTTAAGTTTATCCCAAGGTTTTTTTTTTTGAGGAAATTGTGAATGGGAACAGATTCCCTGATTTCATCCTCTGCATGTTTGTTGTTAGTGTATAGAAAAGCTACTGACTTCTCTGTTTTTTTTTTTTATCCTGCTATATTGCTAAAAGTGTTTATCAGCTCTAATAGTTTGTTGGTAGTGTCTTTAGGGTCTGTTATGTACAGAATCATATCATCTGCATATAATGATATTTTGATATCTTCCCTTCTGATTTGTATCCCTTTTATGAGTGTCTCTTGCCTTATTACTATGGCTAAGACTTCCAGGACTATATTAAATGGTAGTGGGGAAAGTGGACACCCTTGTTTTGTTTCTGAATTTAGAGGAAAAGTTTCAAGTTTTTCCCCATTTAGTATTACGTTGGCTACCGGTTTATCATAAATAGATTTCATTATGTTGAGATATGTTCCTTCTATTCCCAGTTTCTGTAGTACTTTCACCATGAAGGGGTGTTGGATTTTGTCAAATGCCTTTTCTGCATCTATTGAGATGACCATGTGATTTTTGTCTTTCAGACTATTTATATGGTGTATTACATTTATGGATTTGCATATGTTGAACCATCCCTGCATCTCTGGGATAAAGCCTACTTGGTCAGGTTGAATAATCTTTTTGATATATTCTTGTATTCATTTTGCCAGTATTTTGTTGAGAATTTTTGAATCTATGTTCATGAGGGAGATTGGTCTGTAATTTTCTTTTTTTGATGTGTCTTTGTCTGGTTTGGGTATCAGGGTGATGCTGGCTTCATAGAAGGATTTTGGTAGAATTTCTTCCTTTTCTATTTTATGCAAAAGTTTGAGAAGCATTGGTGTTATATCTTCCAGGAATGTCTGGTAGAATTCAGCAGTGAATCCATCTGGGCCTGGGCTTTTTTAGTTGGGAGACTTTTTATAACTGCTTGGATCTCTGTGGTTGTTATATGTCTATTGAAATGGTTTATGTCATCTTGATTTAATTTTGGTAGGTCATATGAATCAAGGAAATCATCCATTTCTTTCAGGTTTTCAAACTTAGAGGCATATATATTCTTAAAGTATGTTGGTATGATTTTCTGAATTTCTTTGGTATCTGTTGTGATGTTGCCTTTTTCATCTCTAATTTTATCAATTTTTGTCTCTTCTCTCTTTCTTTTGGTCAGATTTGCTAAGGGTTTGTAAATATTGTCTATCCTTTCAAAGAACCAACTCTTTGTTTCATTGATTTTTTTTTATTGTATTTTTGTTTTGCTTTCCATTTCATTAATTTCTGCCCTAAACTTTCTTATTTCTTCCCAACTACTGATTTTTTTTTTTTTTGGTTTTCGAGGGAGGATCTCACTCTTCCCCAGGCTGACCTGGAATTAACTATGTAGTCTCAGGGTGGCCTTGAACTCACGGTGATTCTCCTACCTCTGCCTCCCTAGTGCTGGGATTAAAGGCATGCGACATCATGCCTGGCTCCATCTACTGATTTTTTATTCTAATGTAGTTTCGTTAGTAAAGAAAGATCTTCATTGCTGAACACTGTAGTTTGCTAACTAAGCTTGTTGAACAATTTGAATGATTTGCTTTCATACGAAGAGGATTGATCACAGAAGAATTAAACTTTCCTCATTTGTACAGTCTATAAGGATGTACAACTTAATAACTTTATTTCATTTCTGAATTAGTTTAGTTAGAAAAGAATCATCTTCATTGCCGACCACTGTACTTTGTGAAATAAGCTTGTTCTGTTCTTTGAATGAGTTGCTTTCCTATGAACACAGTTGATCACAGCAAGTTCAAACTTTCACCATTTGTACAATCTGACAAGATGTACAACTTAGTAACTTGGTTTCATTTCTAATGTAGTTTCATTAGAAAGGAAAGATCTTCATTCCTGAAACCTGTACTGTGTTAACTCGGCTTGTTCATCTCTTTGAATGATTTGCTTTCATAAGTAGAGTGTTGATCACAGCAATATCAAACTTTCCTCGTTTGTACAATCTAACAAGATGTACAACTTAGTAAGTTTATTTCATTTCTAAAAAACTTTCGTTAGAAAAGAAAGATCTTCATTGCTGAAAACTGCACTGTGTGAAATAAACTTGTTCAGCTCTTTCAATTAGTGGCTTTCATATGAAGATGTTTGATCACAGCAAGTTCAACTTGCACAAATTGTACAACCTAACAAGATGTACAAGTTAGTAACTTGTATTCATTTCTAATGTAGTTTCATTAGAAATGAAAGATCTTCATTCCCAAACCCGGTATTGTGTTAGCTTGGCTTGTTCACCTCTTTGAATGATTTGCTTTCATAAGAACTGTATTGAATCACAGCAAGATCAAACTTTCCTCATTTGTACAGTCTATCAAGATGTACAGCTTAGTTACTTCGTTTCATTTCTAATGTAGTTTCATTAGAAATGAAAGATCTTCATTGCCAAACACTGTACTGTGTGAAATAAGCTTGTTCAGCTCTTTGAATGAGTTGCTTTCGTAAGAACAGGATTGATAACAGCAAGATCAAACTTTCCTCATTTGTACAATCTAACAAGATGTACAACTTAGTAACTTCCTTTCATTTCCAATGTAGTTTCATTAGAAAATAAAGATCTTTGACTTACAGGTAAGATGGCAGCATAGGAGCCACGCCAAATCGGATCAGGGAGGGAATCAAGAAAAACTACACTCATCTGAGGAAGAGAGCAGAATATTTTCTCTGGGAAATAGTGGAAAAGCAGAAGACAGCCAGAAACCCACTGTGGAGAGTGCGGCCCCCGCAGCTCGCTCCCCAACTGCTCCACGCCACGGGCTCCCCATCCATGGGCACCCCATCTGCGGGCTCCCCATCCACGGGCTCCCCATCCGTGGGCTCCCAGCGGCTACGCTCCACGCCGAGGGCACCCCAGCAGCTCCGCTTCACTCAGCGGGCTCCCCAGCGGATCCACGCCAAGGCTCCAACCCTCGGTTCAAAGCTGCCACCCAGATCAGCTAAGCCCTGCTGAGCTTCTGCTGCAAACGCCGCCCAAACAAACAAACAAACAAACAAACAAACAAAAAAGGGACTTTTCAACCTCATCAGTCTCCTCACAGAGCCCAGAAATCAAAGAAAAATCTGCAGAGCTACTAAAAGAGACACACACCGTGAGCTGCTGCAGGCTTCCTGAACTCGCCCATCCCCCAACCATCAGTCCCCCAGGGAATTGGTAGAATCGAGCAACAACCAGTGGCAGATCTGATCCACATCGCCAACACTGGACCCAGCATACCTGACCCAAACTCCACAGCTCAGGGAACGAGGTGGGCACCCAGCATTGGTGAGTTTAAAAGCCACACCAAAAGATAACAAAGGCCTGCATTGGAAGTGCTAACCACTCTTTCCAGGTCAAGGCAGGGTATGTATTACATATGTGTGGGTGGCTTTACCATTTTCAAATAAGCTGAATATGAGGGGTTGAATATTTCTATCTGTACTACTTATAGATTTAAAGGGCCTTTATCTTCTGCTTCAGTTATTATTATTTTTGTTTTGTTTTGTTTTTTGTCTTTTTTTTTCTTACTGCTTCAGTTATTATTGAGGACAGGGTCTGATTCCCAAGCTGACAGGACTAAGGGCGTGGACCATCACATGCCCTTAGGGATTTTGACCCTATAGGACTGTTTGTCTCAATTCTCACACTTGTATACTCTGTGTTCATGTCAATTGAATGTGTATTTTGCTCTGTTGAACTTTAGAACTTGCCTCTAAATTGTTCCACCAGTCCACTACAATACTTGCTTAACAAGCAAACTCAACAGCTAGGAGTACTTCTACTTAGGTACAAGTGCTACACTTGACACCTTAAACTCATATCCTGAAATTATATAAAGGTGGATCACAACACCTAAGAACACTGAAGATAAATAGGAAACCTAAGCATCAAATCAATCCAGGATGCAAAAATCACTACATTATAATACAAGAAACACAAAGAATCAAGACAATGCAATCCCACCAAAAATTGCAAATCCATCAGAATGGTTCACCAATGAGACTGTTTTAGATGAAATTCCTGACAAAGATTTCAAGGGAATGATGATATCTATGCTCAAAGAAATGAAAGAAGAAATGAAAGCAATCCAAGAAGAAAACAAAGGAATGAGAGAAGAAAACAAACTGTTGAAGGAGATTACAGAGAAACAGTTTAATGAAATAAAAAGGTCCTTAGAGGACATGAATAAGGAAATAGAACTAGTGAAGAAAAACCAGGCTGAAATCCTAACCCTGAAGAACACAGTCAGTGAAATAAAAAACTCTGTGGAAAGTCTCACTAGTAGAATGGATGAAGGAGAGGACAGAATATCTAAACTAGAAGACCAGGTGGGAGATCTATCACAGTCCAACAAAGAGAAAGACAAGCTAATAAAAAGGTATGAATGGGAACTCCAAGACATGCAGGACAGTATGAAAAGATCAAACATAAGAATTCAAGGTATAGCAGAAGGGGAAGAATTTCAATCCAGAGGCTTAGTAGGTGTTTTCCACAAAATCATAGAAGAAAATTTTCCCCAAATTGGGAAAGAAATGCCAATGCAGATACAAGAAGCATTTAGAACACCAAACAGACAAAACCTAGAAAGATCCTCTTCTCGCCATGTTATAATTAAACTACTAAATACGCAAACCAAAGAAAATATATTGAAAGCAGTTAGAGAGAAAAAGCAAATGACATTTAAGGGGAAACCCATCAGGGTCACAGCAGATTACTCAACACAAACCTTAAAAGCCAGACGGGCCTGGAGTGATGTATTCCAAGTTCTGAAAGATAAAAACTGTCAACCAAGATTACTTTATCCTGCAAAGCTTTCTATCCAAATTGATGGAGAAATAAGGACATTCCACAACAAAGACAGGCTAAAGGAATTTATGGCAACTAAACCAGCTCTACAGAAAATACTTGCAGGAATCATTCATGCTGAAGAAAAAGCAAAACACACACAGCAGGAAATAGGAAAAAAGAAATCATACTCAACAGTTAGAACAAGTGAGTAAAACGAAAACCAGGAAGAACTACAAAACAAGAAAAATGGACAGATCAAATACATATCTTTCAATAATAACTCTTAATATCAATGGCCTCAATGCCCCAACCAAAAGACATAGACTTGCAGACTGGATTAAAAAGCAGGATCCTACTATCTGTTGCCTCCAGGAAACTCACCTCCGATTAAAAGATAGAAACATTCTTAGGGTGAAAGGTTGGAAAAAGATATTTCAAGCAAATGGACCCAAAAAACAAGCAGGGGTTGCCATCCTAATTTCTGACAGGATAGACTTCAAACCAACGTTAGTGAGGAGAGATAAAGCAGGTCACTTTATATTGATTAAAGGAACACTCCAACAGGAGGATATCACAATCCTAAACATTTATGCTCCCAACACGGGGACCCCCAATTTCATCAAACTAACACTATCGGACTTAAGGTCAGAGATAACACCTAACACAATAGTAGTGGGTGACTTCAATACCCCGCTCTCATCACTGGACAGGTCTACCCAACAAAAAATAAACAGGGAGACATCTGCATTAAATGATATCATGGAACAAATGGACCTAACAGATATATACATAGAACATTCCATCCAAATACTGCAGAATATACATTCTTCTCAGTGGCACATGGGACATTCTCTAAAATAGACCATATGATAGGACACAAATCAAATCTTAACAAATACAGGAAAATTGAAATAATCCCTTGTATGCTATCTGACCACAATGGGATTAAACTGCAAATCAACAACAAGAAAAGCTACAGAGCATAGAGAAATTCATGGAGACTAAACAGTACATTATTGAATGATGTATGGGTCATTGAAGAAACTAAAAAGGAAATCAAGAAATTCATAGAATCAAATGATGATGAGAATACAACATACCAAAACCTTTGGGACACAATGAAAGCAGTCCTACGAGGGAAATTTATAGCTCTAAGTGCCTATATTAAGAAATTAGAGAGTTCACAACTAAACAATTTAATGCTTCACCTTAAGGACTTGGAAAGAGAAGAACAAGGCAAACCAAAAATCAGTAGACGGGAAGAAATAATAAAAGTTAGGGCAGAAATTAATGAAATGGAAACCAAAAAAACAATCAAAAAATCAATGAAACAAAGAGTTGCTTCTCTGAAAGGATTAACAAGATTGACAAACCCTTAGCAAATCTGACCAAAAGAAAGAGAGAAGAGACAAAAATTGATAAAATTAGAGATGAAAAAGGCAACATCACAACAGATACCAAAGAAATTCAGAAAATCATACCAACATACTTTAAGAATATATATGCCTCTAAGTTTGAACACCTGAAAGAAATGGATGATTTCCTTGATTTATATGACCTACCAAAATTAAATCAAGATGAGATAAACCATTTAAATAGACCTATAACAACCACAGAGATCCAAGCAGTCATAAAAAGTCTCCCAACTAAAAAAAGCCCAGGCCCAGATGGATTCACTGCTGAATTTTTCCAGACATTCCTGGAAGATATAACACCAATGCTTCTCAAACTTTTCCATAAAATATAAGAGGAAGGAATTCTACCAAAATCCTTCTATGAAGCCAGCATCACCCTGATACCCAAACCGGACAAAGACAGATCAAAAAAAGAAAATTATAGACCAATCTCCCTCATGAACATAGATGCAAAAATTCTCAACAAAATACTGGCAAACAGAATACAAGAATACATCAGAAAGATTATTCAGACTGACCAAGTAGGCTTTATCCCAGAGATGCAGGGATGTTTCAACATACGCAAATCCATAAATGTAGTACACCATATAAATGGTCTGAAGGACAAAAATCACATGGTCATCTCAATAGATGCAGAAAAGGCATTTGACAAAATCCAACACCCCTTCATGGTGAAAGTACTACAGAAACTTGGAATGGAAGGAACATATCTCAACATAATAAAAGCTATTTATGACAAATCTACAGCCAACATAATACTAAATGGGGAAAAACTTGAAGCTTTTCCTCTAAATTCAGGAACAAGACAAGGGTGTCCACTTTCCCCACTATTATTAAATATAGTTTTGGAAGTCTTAGCCATAGCAATAAGGCAAGAGACACTCATAAAGGGGATACAAATTGGAAGGGAAGAGGTCAAATTATCATTATTTGCAGATGATATGATTCTATACATAACAGACCCTAAATACTCTACCAGCAAACTGTTAGAGCTGATAAACACTTTTAGCAATGTAGCAAGATACAAAATAAACACACAGAAATCAGTAGCTTTTCTATACACTAACAACAAACATGCAGAGGATGAAATCAGGGAATCTCTCCCATTCACAATTGCCTCAAAAAAAAAATACCTTGGAATAAACTTAACCAAGGAAGTGAAGGATCTCTGCAATGAGAACTTAAAAAACTCGAGCGACAAATTGCAGGAGACACAAGGAAATGGAAAGACATTCCATGCTCCTGGATTAGAAGAATCAATATTGTGAAAATGTCAATCTTACCAAAAGCAATCTACACATTTAATGCGATCCCCATTAAAATCCCAATAGCATTCTTCAAAGAAATAGAAAAAACAATACTAAAATTCATCTGGAAACACAAAAAACCTCGAATAGCCAAAACAATTTTGCATAACAAAAATCAGGCAGGTGGTATAACCATACCCGATTTTAAGTTATACTACAAAGCCATAGTAACAAAAACAGCATGGTACTGGCACAAGGACTGACAGATAGATCTATGGAACAGAATAGAAGACCCAAATATTAATCCAGGCAGCTACAGCTACCTGATTTTTGACAAAAATGCCAAAAATATTCATTGGAGAGAAGATAGCCTCTTTAACAAGTGGTGCTGGGAAAATTGGACATCGGTATGTAAAACGATAAACATAGATCCTTGCCTCTCTCCTTGCACAAGAGTCAAGTCCAAATGGATAAGGGACCTTAATATCAGACCTGAAACTCTGAAACTGCTAGAGGAAAAAGTAGGGGGAACTCTTCAACATATTCGAATAGGCAAGGACTTTCTGAATATAACCCCAATTGCTCAGAGAATAAAACCACTAATCAACCACTGGGACCTTATAAAATTACAAAGCTTTTGTACAGCAAAGGACATTGTGAATAGAGCAAAAAGACAACCTACAGAATGGGAGAAAAATCTTTGCCAGTTATACATCTGACAGAGGATTAATATGCAGAATATACAAAGAACTCAAAAAACAGAATAACAAGAATTCAAACAACCCAGTTAAAAAATGGGCTACGGAACAAAATAGAGAATTCACAGAAGATGAAATACAGATGGCATATAAACATCTAAAAAAATGTTCTACATCCTTAGCCATCAGGGAAATGCAAATTAAAACCACTTTGAGATTCCATTTCACTCCTGTCAGAATGGCTGACACCAAGAAAACAAATGACAATAAGTGTTGGCGTGGATGCCGAAAAACAGGAACACTTCTACACTGTTGGTGGGAATGTAAGCTGGTCCAGCCACTGTGGAAATCAGTGTGGAGGTTCTTGAGACAGCTAGAAATAGAGTTACCATATGATCCAGCTATAGCACTCCTAGGCATATATCCAGAGGACTCTTCTCACTACCTTAGAGATACTTGCAAAACCATGTTTATTGCTGCTCTATTCACAATAGCTAGGAAATGGAAGCAGCCTAGATGTCCCTCCACAGATGAGTGGATAATAAAGATGTGGTACATTTACACAATGGAGTTCTATTCAGAGGTAAAGAAAAATGAAATTATGAAATTTGCAGGGAAATGGATGGATCTGGAAAGGATTATACTTAGTGAGGTAACCCAGGCTCAGAAAGCCAAACGTCACATGTTCTCTCTCATATGTGGATCCTAGCTACCAATGTATAGACTTGTGTGAACTGGAACCAAAAATAGGTACCAGAAACCAGTAAGTGGGTAAAAGGCTATAAGGGAGGGAAGAAAGGGAAGGACTTAAGTGTATGGTAATGCACATATGTAAGTAGAAGAACTGAGTACAGGGAGGGGAATGGCCTAAGCGAGGCCATGGGAAGAGAATATATACAAAAAGGGCAGGGGGAAGGTCAATCTAAACTCAAGATATTATCAATAAGACTATTGTAAAATTACTCCTTTGAATAAGGGCACGTCTAGAAGATGTAGACTGTTACTAGAAAATTTTCAGTACCTGGGATGGAATACCTTCCAGTGAGTTGTTGGCCAAGGAGGTCCCGGTAGCCTCCAAAACATTAAGGCTTTTGCCAAAGCCCTTGGTTTCCCTAGAGAAACAGATAGTAAGACCCTATTGCTGAAGACATCTCATGCCTGAGAGGCAAGGTCACTGAGAAAGCAAGCTGGTGCTGAGCAGAAAACCTTCTCCCTGTAGACCAGCCAACTGAAAGCTGGAAAAAGCTGCACTGCACGCAGCGTATTGGAGACAGAAGCCATCAACAGTGAAAACAGTGGATGCTGAATATTCAAGCTTGGCCAGACAGGCCCAATGACTGAACGGGTGCAATAGTGGCATGTCTACTCTTGGGGTAACCAACTGCCCCATTATTGGACTGAAGGCCCTCTCTACAGGAGGGAATACATACCTGGTACCGAAAAACCTAAGTAAAAGTCTATGGTAGGTGAGGTCATGAGCCTTGGGGGTATAAGCCTGCTCATGTCTGACTAAATGTATCTATTATTCCCACCAAGCTGCCCTGGGGACATGACACTGAATGTTCATGTTCACAAATTAATGCTACTCTCACTTCTGGTTAGAGAAGCTTCTCTTTTCAGATGGTGAGGACCACTGGGATGACCCAAAAGGCAACATAGTGCTGAGAAGAAGGGATGGAGGAGTGCCTAGCACTGAAACACCTCTGTCACACCCTCCAATGGCTCAGGGACCATTGCGGAAGAGGGGGCGGATAGAATGGAAGAGCCAAAGGAAGGATATGACCTCTTACAATGCAACTGCCCAGACAGAAATTGGCCTTGATATCCATGATCTTGCAGTGCCTAGCAATATCTTTGCAAGACCCTCAAAATAGAAGAAAAAGATGTCACCAAATTAGGAGAGAGACTAATGGAGAGAGGGAGGGGATATGATGGAGACTGGAGTTCTAAAGTGGAATGGGGGAGGGGAGAGAAATATCAGGTGGGGTTTTTTTGGTATGTAAGATTAAAAGTCAATAAAAAAATAATAATTAAAAAAAAAGAAAAGAAAAATCTTCATTTCTGAACACTGTACTGTGCTAACTAAACTTGTTTAGCTCCTTGAATGAGTTGCTTTCCTACAAACATGATTGATCACAGCAAGATCAAACTTTGATAATTTGTAAAATCTGAAAGGATGTACAACTTAGTATCTTCGTTTCATTTCTACTGTTGTTTCATTAGAAAGGAAAGATCTTCATTTCCGAACACTGTCCTGTGTTAGATAAGGTTATTCATCTCTTTCAATAAGTTGCTTTCATACGACCAGGATTGATCACAGCAAGATAAAACTTTCCTCGTTTGTACAATCTATCACAATGTACAACTTAGTAACCTCCTGTCATTACTAAGGTAGTTTCATAAGAAAAGAAAGATCTTCATTTCTGAACACTGTACTGTGTGAAATAAGCTCGTTCTGCTCTTTGAATGAGTTGCTTTCTTATGAAGACTGTTGATCACATTAAGTTCAAACTTTTACCGTTTGTACAATCTAAAAAGGTGTCCAACTTAGTAAATTGGTTTCATTTCTAATGTAGTTTCATTTGGAAGGAAAGATCTTCATTGTCGAACACTGTACTTTGCTAAGCTTGTGGAGCTCCTTGAATGTGTTGCTTTCCTACAATCAGGATTGATCACAGCAAGATCAAACTTTCCTCTTTTGTACAAACTAAAAGGGTGTACAACTTAGTAACTTCCTTTCATTTCTAATGTAGTTGCATTAGAAAGGAAAGATCTTCATTTCCGAACAGTGTGCTGTGCTATCTAAGCTTGTTCAGCTCTTTGAATGAGTTGCTTTCTTATGAAAACGGTTGATAACAGCAAGTTCAAACTTTCACCGTTTGTACAATCTAACAAGATGTACAACTTACTAACTTGGTTTCTTTTCTTATGTAGTTTTGTTAGAAAAAAAAGATCTTCATTCCCCAACCATGTACTGTGTTAACTGGGCTTGTTCAGCTCTTTGAATGAGTTGCATTTGTACAAAGAATGTTGATAACAACAAGATGAATCTTTATTCGTTTGTAAAATATAACAAAATATACAACTTAGTAACTTGGTTTCATTTCTAATGTTGTTTTGTTAGGAAAGAAAGATGTTCATTGCCTAAACACTATACTGTGCTAACTAAGCTTGTTGAGAATTTGAGTGAGTTGCTTTCATACGAACAGGATTGATCACAGCAGGATGAAGCTTTCCTCATTATTCAATCTATAAGGATGTACAACTTAGTAACTTCGTTTCATTTCTAATGTAGTTTCTTTAGAAATGAATGATCTTCATTCCTGAACACTGTACTTTGTGGAATAAGCTTGTTCTGCTCTTTGAATGACTGGCTTTCTTACGAAGTTGTTTGATCACAGCAAGTTCATCCTTTCACAGTTTGTACAACCTAACAAGATGTACAACTTAGTAACTTGGCTTCATTTCTAATGTAGTTTCATTAAGAAAGGAAGATCTTCATTGCTGAAGACACTACTGTACTAAGCTTGTTGAGCTCCTTGAATGAGTTCTTTCCTATGAACAGGATTGATCACTGCAAGATCAAACTTTCCTTGTTTGTACAATAGAAAAGGATGTACAACTCTGTGACATCGTTTCATTTCTAAAGTAGTTTCATTAGAAAGGAAAGATCTTCATTTCTGAACACTGTATTTTTTTAGATAAGCTTGTTCAGCTCTTTGAATGTGTTCCTTTCATACGACCAGGAATTATCACAGCAAGATCAAACTTTCCTCATTTGTAAAATCTAACAAGTTGTACAACTTAGTATCTTCCTTTCATTTCTAATTTTGTTTCATTATAAAAGAAAGATCATCTTTGCCGAATACTGTACTGTGTGAAATCAGGTCGTTCTGCTCTTTGAATGAGTTGCTTTCTTACGAAGATGGTTGATCACAGCAAGTTCAACTTTCACCATTTGGACAATCTAACAAGATGTACAACTTAGTAACTTGGTTTCATTTCTAATGTAGTTTAGTTAGGAAAGAAAGATCTTCATTTCCAAACAGTGCACTGTGATAAGCTTGTTGAGCTCCTTGAATGTGTTGCTTTCCTACGAATAGGATTGATCACAGCAAGATCACTTTCCTCGTTTGTACAATATAAAAGTGTGTGTAACTCTGTAACTTCATTTCATTTCTAATGTAGTTTCTTTAGAAAGGAAAGATCTTCATTTCTGAACACTGTACTGTGTTAGATGAGCTTGTTCAGCTCTTTCAATGAGTTGCTTTCATATGAACATGATTGATCACAGCAAGATCAATCTTACCTCACTTGTACAATCTATAAATATGTACAACTTAGTAACTTGGGTTCATTTCTAATGTAGTTTCATTAGAAAAGAAAGAACTTCACTCCCGAAACCTGTACTGTGTTAACTTGGCTTGTTCCGCTCTTAGAATGATTTGCTTTCATATGAAGAGTGCTGATCAAAGCAAGATCAAACTTTCCTAGTTTGTAGAAACTAATTGTATGTACAACTTAGTACCTTCGTTTCATTTCTAATGTAGTTTCTTTGGAAAGGAAAGATCTTCATTTCTGAACACTGTACTGTGTTAGATAAGCTCGTTCAGCTCTTTGAATGAGTTGCATTCATACAAATACCATTGATCATAGCAAGTTCAAACTTTCACAGTTGGTACAATCTAACAAGATGTACAACTTCTTATCTTGCTGTCATTTATCATGTAGTTTCGTTCGAAAAGAAAGATCTTCATTCCCGAACTCTGTACTGTATTAATTCGGCTTCTTCAGCTCTTTGAATGAGTTGCTTTCATACGAAGAATGTTGATCACAGCAAGATCAAACTTTCCTCATTTGTAAAATATATCATGATGTACAACGTAGTAACTTTGTTTCATTTCTAATATAATTTCATGAGAAAAGAAAGGTCTTCATTGTGGAAATCTGTAATGTGCTAACTAAGCTTGTTGAGCAATTTTAGTGAGTTGCTTTCATATGAACAGGATTGATCACAGCAGATTCAAACTTTCCTTGTTTGTAAAATGTATAAGGATGTACAACGTACTAACTTCCTTTCATTTCTAATGTAGTTTTGTAAGAAAAGAAAGATCTTCATTGTGGGACACTGTACTGTGTGAAATAAGCTCGTTCAGCTCTTTGAATGAGTTGCTTTCTTACGAAGACTTTTGATCAGAGCAAGTAAAAACTTGCACCGTTTGTACAATCTAACAAGATGTACAATTTAGTAACTTGGTTTCATTTCTAATGTAGTTTCGTTATGAAATAAAGATCTTCATTCGCAAACACTGTAATGTGCTAAGCTTGTTGAGCTCCTGGAATGAGTTGCTTTCCTATGAAGAGCGTTGATCACAGCAAGATCAAACTTTCCTTGTTTGTACAATCTTAAAGGGTGTACAACTTAGTAACTTCGTTTCATTACTAATGTAGTTTCGTTAGAAAGGAAAGATCTTCATTTGCAAACAGTGTACTGTGTTAACTAGGCTCCTTCAGGTCTTTGAATAAGTTGCTTTCTTACGAACACGGTTGATACCAGCAGGTTCAAACTTTCACCGTTTGTACAATCTAACAAGATTTGCAACGTGGTAACTTGGTTTCATTTCTAATGTAGTTTCTTTAGGAAAGAAAGATCTTCATTCCCGAAAACTGTACTGTGTTAGCTCGGCTTGTTCAGCTCTTAGAATGATTTGCTTTCGTATGAACAATGTTGATCAAAGCAAGATCAAACTTTCCTTGTTTGTACAAACTAAAAGGATGTACAACTTAGTACCTTCGTTTCATTTCTAATGTAGTTCCTTTGGAAAGGAAAGATCTTCGTTTCTGAACACTGTACTGTGTTAGATAAGCTTGTTCAGGTCTTTGAATGAGTTGCTTTTCTACAAACACGGTTGATCACAAGAAGTTAAAAATTTCACTCTTTGTACAATCTAACAAGATGTACATCTTAGAACCTTGGTTTCATTTCTAATGTAGTTTCTCTAGAGAAGAAAGATCTTCATTTCCGAACACTGTACTGTGCTAACTAATCTTGTTGAGCAATTTCAATGATTTGCTTTCATACGAACAGGATTGATCACAAAAGGATCAAACATCAAACTTTCCTCATTTGTACAATCTATAAGGATGTACAACTTGGAAACTTTATTTCATTTCTAAATTAGTTTCATTAGAAAAGTAAGATCTTCATTTCCAAACACAGCATTGTGTGAACTAAGCTTGTTCAGCTCTTTGAATGATTGTCTTTCGTACGAAGACAGTTGATCACAAAGTTCTTACTTGCAGCAATTGTACAATCTAAGAAGATGTACAACTTAGTATCCTGGTTTCATTTCTAATGTAGTTTCGTTATAAAAGAAAGAACTTCTTTGCTGAACACCATAGTGTGTGAAATAAGCTTGTTCTGCTCTTTGAATGAGTTGCTTTCTTACGAACACGGGTGATCACAGAAAGTTCAAACTTTCACCAATTGTACAATCTAACAAGACATAAAACTTAGTTCTTGGTTTCATTTCTAATGTAGTTTTGCTAGAAAAGAAAGATCTTCATTTCCGAACACTGTACTGTGCTACCTAAGCTTATTGAGCTCCTTGAATGAGTTGCTTTTGTACTAAAAGGATTGATCACAGCAAGATCAAACTTTCCTAATTTGTACAATCAAGAAGGATGTATAACTTCGTAACTTTGTTTCATTTGTAATGCAGTTTCATTAGGAATGAAAGATCTTAATTTCCAAACACTCTAATGTGTTAGATAAGCTTGTTCACCTCTTCAATGAGGTGCTTTCGTATGAAAAGAATTGATGACAGCAATATCAAACTTTCCTGGTTTATACAATCTAACAAGATGTACAAATTATTTCATTTCATTTCTAATGTAGTATCGTTAGAAAAGAAAGAACTTCATTGCGGAACACTGTACTGTGTGAAATAAGCTCATTCTGCTCTTTGAATGAGTTGCTTTCTTACGAAGATGGTTGACCACAGCAAGTTCAAACTTTTTTTTTCCACTTGAAATTTTTTTTATTGACAGCTTCTATACCTACATACAAAAAGTGCAAGGTATTTCCCACCCCTCCCCCAAGTCCCCTTTAGAACTCCAATCTCCATCATATCCCCTCTCTCTCTCCATTAGTCTCTCTTTTAATTTGATGTCATCATCTTTTACTTCTATTATGAGGGTCTTGTGAAGGTATTGCTAGGCACAGCAAGGTCATGGATATGGAGGCCAATTTCTGTCTGGGCAGCATTGAAGGGAATAGTCCATATACATTTAGTCAGACAAGGGCAGGCTTTATACTCCCTAAGGCTCATGACCTCACGTACCATAGACGTTTGCTTAGGTTTTTCAATACCAGGTATGTATTCCATTTTCCATAGAGAGGGCCTTCAGTCTAATTATGGAGCAGTTGGTTATCCAAGAGTAGAAATGCCACTATTCCACCCGTTCAGTCATTGGGCCTGTCTGTCCAAATTTGAATATTCAGCGTCCACTGTTTTCACTGCTAATGACTTCTGTCTCCCATACTCTGCATGCAGTGCAGCTTTTTCCAGCTTTCAGTTGGCTGGCCTACAGGGAAAAGGTTTTCTGCTCCACACCAGCTTGCTTTCTCAGTGCCCTTGCCTCTCAGGCAAGATATGTCTCCAGCAATAGGGTCTTACTATCTGTTTCTCAAAGGAAACCAAGGGCTTTGGCAAAAGCCTTTAATATTTTGGAGGCTACTGGGACCTCCTTGGCCAACAAGTCACTGGAAGGTATCCCATCCGAGGTACTGAAAATTTTCTAGTAACAGTCTGCAGCTCCTAGATGTGCCATTATTCAAAAAAGTAATTTTAATGTTACATAAGTCTTATTCACAATATCTTGAATTTAGATTGATCCTCCCCCTGCCCTTCTTTTCTGTATTGTCTTCCCATGGCCTCGCTTGGCCATTCCCCTCCCTGTAATTAGTTCTTCTACTTACATATGTGCAATACCATGCGCTTAAGTCCTTCCCTTTCCTCCCTTCCTTATAGCCTTTTACCAGCTTACTGGTTGCTAGTACCTATTTTTGGTTCCAGTTCACACACATGTCTATACATTTGTAGCTAGGATCCACATATGAGAGAGAACATGTGACGTTTGGCTTTCTGAGCCTGGGTTACCTCACTTAGCATAATCCTTTCCAGATCCATCCATTTCCCTGCAAATTTCATAATTTCATTTTTCTTTACTGCTGAATAGAACTCCATTGTGTAAATGTACCACATCTTCATTATCCATTCATCTGTGGAAGGACATCTAGGCTGGTTCCATTTCCTAGCTATTGTGAATAGAGAAGCAATAAACATTGTTGTACAAGTATCTCTAAGAGAAGAGTCCTCTGGATATATGCCTAGGAGTGCTATAGCTAGATCATATAGTAACTCTATTTCTAGCTGTTTCAAGAACCTCCACACTCATTTCCACAATGGCTGGACCAGATTACATTCCCACCAACAGTGTAGAAGTGGTGCTCTTTTTCTGCATCCACGCCTACACTTATTTTCATTTTTTTCTTGATTGTAGCCATTCTGATGGGTGAAATGGAATCTCAAAATGGTTTTAATTTGCATTTCCCTGATGGGTAAGGATGTGGAACACTTTTTTATATGTTTATATGCCATCTACATTTCATCTTCTGTGAGTTCTCTATTTAGTTCCATAGCCCATTTTTTAACTGGGTTGTATGAATTCTTATTATTATGTTGTTTGAGTTCTTTGTATATTCTTGATATTAATCCTCTGTCAGATGTATAGCTGGCAAAGATTTTCTCCCATTCCATAGGTTTTCTTTTTGCTCTATTCAAAGTGTCATTTGCTGTACAAAATCTTTGTAATTTCATAAGGTCCCAGTGGCTGATTAGTGGTTTTATTCCCTGAGCAATTGGGGTTATATTCAGAAAGTCCTTGCCTATGCCAATATGTTAAAAGGTTTCCCCTACCTTTTCCTCTAGCATTTTCAGAGTTTCTGGTCTGATGCTAATATCCCTGTTCCATTTGGACTTGACTCTTGTATATGGAGAGAGGCAAGGATCTGTGTTTATCCTTTTACATACAGATGTCCAGTTTTCCCAGCACCACTTGTTAAAGAGGCTATCTTTTCTCCAAATAATATTTTTGACATTTTTGTCAAAAACCAGGTGGCTGTAGCTGCCTGGATTAATATTTGGGTCTTCTATTCTGTTCCATTGATCTACCTGTCAGTCCTTGTGCCAGTACCATGCCTTTTTTGTTACTATGGCTTTGTAATATAACTTAAAATCGGGTATGGTTATACCACCTGCCTGATTTTTGTTTCGCAAAATTGTTTTGGCTATTCAAGGTTTTTTGTGTTTCCATATGAATTTTACGATTGTTTTTTCTACTTCTGTGAAGAATGGTATTGGAATTTTAATGAGGATCACATTAAATGTGTAGATTGCTTTTGGTAAGATTGACATTTTCACAATATTGATTCTTCTAATCCATCAGCATGGGATGTCTTACCATTTCCTTGTGTCTTCTGCAATTTGTCGCTCAAGTTTTTTAAAGGTCTCATTTTAGAGATCCTTCACTTCCTCAGTTAAGTTTATTCCAAGGTATTTTTTTTTTTTTTTGAGGCAATTGTGAATGGGAGAGATTCCCTGATTTCATCCTCTGCACATTTGTTGTTAGTGTATAGAAAAGCTACTGATTTCTGTGTGTTTATTTTGTATCCTGCTACATTGCTAAAAGTGTTTATCAGGTCTAACAGTTTGCGGGTGGAGTCTTTAGGGTCTGTTATGTATAGAATCATATCGTCTGCAAATAATGATAATTTGATCTCTTCCCTTCCTATTTGTATCCCCTTTTGAGTGTCTCATGCCTTATTGCTATGGCTAAGACTTCCAGTACCATATTAAATAGCAGTGGGGAAAGTGGACACCCTTGTCTTGTTCCTGAATTTAGAGGAAAAGCTTCAAGTTTTTCCCCAGTTAGTATTATGTTGGCTGTAGGTTTGTCATAAATAGATTTTATTATGTTGAGATATCTTCCTTCTTTTCCCAGTTTCTCTAATACTTTCACCATGAAGGGGTGTTAGATTTTGTCAAATGCCTTTTCTGCATCTATTGAGATGACCATGTGATTTTTGTCCTTCAGACCATTTATATGGTGTATTACATTTATGGATTTGCGTATGTTGAACCATCCCTGCATCTCTGGGACAAAGCCTACTTTGTTGGGTTGAGTAGTCTTTTTTATATATTCTTTATTCTGTTTGCCAATATTTTGTTGAGAATTTTTGCATCTATGTTCATGAGGGTGATTGGTCTGTAATTTTCTTTTTTGATCTGTCTTTGTCCGGTTTGGGTATCACTGTACTGTGCTAAGCTTGTTGAGCTCCTTGAATGAGTTACTTTCCCTATGAACCGGATTGATCACAGCAAGATCAAACTTTCCTCATTTGTAAAATCTAACAAGTTGTATATGTTAGTAATTTCATGTCATTTCTAATGAATTTTCGTTAGAAAAGAAAGATCTTCATTTCTGTACAGTGTAGTGTGTGAAATAACCTTGTTCTGCTCTTTGAATGAGTTGCTTTCTTATGAAGACGGTTGATCACAGCAAGTTCAAACTTTCACCCTTTGTACAATCTAACAATATGTACAATTTCCTAACTTGCTTTCATTTCTAATGTACTTTCTTTAGAAAGGAAAGATCTTGATTTCTGAACACTGTACTGTGTTAGATAAGCATGTTCAGCTCTTTGAATGAGTTGCTTTCATATGAACAGGATTGATAACAGCAAGATCAAACTTTCCTTGTTTGTACAATCTAACAAGATGTACAACTTAGTATCTTCCTTTCATTTCTAATATAGTTTCATTAGAAAATAAATATCTGTACTGTATTAACTCCCCTTTTTCAGCTCATTAAATGAGTTGCTTTTGTACGAAGAGTGTTGATCACAGCAAGATCAAACTTTCCTCGTTTGTACAATATAACAAGATGTACAACTTAGTAAGTTGGTTTCATTTCTAATGTAGTTCCATTAAGAAAGAAAGATCTTCATTTCTGAACACTGTACTGTGTTTAATAAGCTTTTTCAGCTCTTTGAATGAGTTGCTTTCATACGAACAGGATTGATCACAGCAAGATCAAAATTTCCTTGTTTGTACAATATAACAAGATGTACATCTTAGTAACTTGGTTTCATTTCTAATTTAGTTCCGTTAAGAAAGAAAGATCTTAATTCCCGAACACTGTACTGTGCTATCTAAGCTTGTTGAGCAATTTGAATGAGTTGCTTTCATATGAAAAGGATTGATCACAGCAGGATCAAAATGTCCTCATTTGTACAATCTATAAGGATGTACAACTGAATATCTTTATTTCATTTCTAAATCAGTTTTGTTAGAAAAGAATTATCTTCATCACCAAACACTCTACTGTGTGAAATAAGCTTTTTGACCTCTTTGAATGAGTTGCTTTCTTGCTGCGACGGTTGATCACAGCAAGTTGAAACTTTCACTGATTTTACAATCTAACAAGGTGTACAAGTTAGTCTCTTGGGTTCATTTCTAATGTAGTTCCGTTAGAACAGAAAGATATTCATTTCCAAACTCTGTACTGTGCTCACTAATCTTGTTGAGCTCCTTGAATGAGTTGCTTTCGTACAAACAAGATTGATCACAGCAAGATCAAACTTTCCTCGTTTGTACAATCTAAAAGGATGTACAACTCTGGAACTTCATTTCATTTCTAATATAGTTTTGTTATAAAGGAAAGATCTTCATTTCTGAACACTGTACTGTTTTAACTAAGCTTGTTCAGCTCTTTGAATGAGTTGCTTTCATACGAACAGGATTGATCACAGCAAGATCAATCTTTCCTCGTTCCTACAATGTAATAAGATGTACAACGTAATAACTTCATTTGATTTCTAATGTAGTTTCCTCAGAAAAGGAAGATCTTCATTGCAGAACACTGTACTGTGTGAAATAAGCTTGTTCAGCTCCTTGAATGAATTGCTTTCTTACGAACATGGTTGAGCACAGCAAGTTCAAACTTTCACCGTTTGTACAATCTAACAAGATGTACAACTTAGTAACTTGGTTTGATTTCTAATGTAGTTCAGTTAGGAAAGAAATATCTTCATTTCTGAACACTGTACTGGGCTAAGCAGTTGAGCTCCTTGAATGAGTTGCTTTCCTACGAACAAGAATGATCACAGAAAGCTGAAAAGTGTGTTTGCCAAGCATGGCCTGGAGAAGATAGCACCCATTGGTGATAAATACGACCCTCATGAGCATGAACTCTTATGTCACATGCCAGCTGGTGTTGAGATGCAGCCTGGCTCTGTGACAATTGTAAGGCAAGATGGCTACAAACTTCATGGCCGCACCATTAGACTTGCCCGAGTGGAAGTGGCAGTGGAGTCTCAGAGAAGGCTGTGAACAGGCCATCAGGAACTGAATGTTCTCCCAGAGTACAGTCACCTGTGTTCCTTTATTTATTAAACTAGGTTTGTATTGTACATGAAGTACTTCATGTGATCTGTTGTTGGGTTTAGTCATATTGGCTTTATTTCTGAGCTATACTGTGGATTTTATGTGACCTGTATGGTCTCATCAGAAGTCTTGCCATTGGGCATTTTTTAAACAATGTGACAATTGTTTCTATGGCCTTTAGAAAATGTGTTCATGAAAATTATTTTTAAATGGGTACTCTGATGACCTTGAATCCAAAATCCTCTTAACTGTATTTTCAACTAATTATTGGAATTCATACGTCTCTTGTATTATATCTTGTATTTTATTGTATTACAGTAGGTATTTGTCTGACAGTTGAGGTACTTAATGATAAGCTTTATATTTATATAAATTTAAATCTTTTGAGTTAAAATTGTTATGTACATACTGATTTTCTTTTTGTTTTGTTATTTTCCATTTAGCCATCTTTTGTCCTTGGAGTCAGTCCCTACTAGGACTCACACTGTTGTCCCATGTCCTCCCTCCTCCTTGCCAATCCATTTGAAACGTCTAAGAGAAGAGCAGGCAAGACTTGAAGGCAGAGAGCATTCAAGCAAAGTGAGGCAAGGAGTTACGTACACATGCTTGTTGTAGCAGATTTCACTCCTGCCTTCTGTCAAGCTTGCCTTGGGAGTGGAAGTAGTAGGGACAAATTTGCTAGTTTCAAGCCAGGCATGGTGGTTCATGACTTTAGTCCCAGCACTCAGCACGCTGAGGTAGGGAGGATCATCATGAGTTGAAGGCTGTGCTATAGAGTGAATTCCAGCTTAGTCAAGGCTACAGTGAGACCCTGCCTCAAAAAAGAAGAAAAAGCTAGTTTCCCACAGTTTCTCAGTAATGCTGAGATTTATTCCTTCAGTTGGTATGAACAAATTACTACCTCTTTTACATTGAAAGTTGTTTTTGTAGTGTTGGAAAGTGAACCCAGGGTCTTATGCATGCTAGACAAGCACTCTACCACTGAGCTACACCTTCAATGCTGACAATGTTTATTTACCTTTTTTTGTTTTTTCGAGGCACGGTCTTGCTGAAGCTTAGGCTGACCTGGAATTCACTATGCAGTCTCAGGTTGCCCTCAACTCAGGGTGATCCTCCTACTGCCTGCCAAGTGCTAGAATTAAAGGCGTGCACCACACCTAGCTGTTTACTTTTTTTTGAGAGAGAATGGGTGCACCAGGGCCTTTCAGCTGCTGTGAACAAACTCCAGACTCATGGACACCTTTGTGGGCATGAGCGACATTGCACATTTGCATTGCTGCTGTGTCTGGCTATGTGGGATCTGGAGGATTCAGACAGGAATCCTTGGGCTTCAAGGTAGGGTCTGACTCTAGCCCAGGCTGACTGGCTAGCCTCAAACTCATGGCAATCCACCTACCTCTGCCTCCTGAGTGCTGGGATTAAAAGCATGCATCACCACACCCAGCTTAAGTCACATTTTTATTCTAGCTCCTTTTATATGTTAATCTCAAAGTTTATGAAACCATGTATGGTTTCTTTTGTTTCACTCTCTCTTTCACCTTGTTGATGTAGGAAGCTTTTTTTTTGTGTGTAAATGTCCTATACTTTCATGTGTGTGTGCATGTTTGTGTATGTGGGCACAAGTGTGTGGAGTGCACGCGTGTGTGTGTAGGCCAGAGTTGATGGTGGGTGTCTCATTGTATCTTTGTCCACTTCATTATTATAATGTTATTTATTTGCAGTCACATTAAGAAAAGGGGATGGAGACCAGGCACATCAGCACCTCCTGTCACTACAAACATGTCCACCTTGTGCATCTAGCTTTACGTGGGTGCTGGGAATGGAACCTGGACTACAAGGATTTGCTGGGAAACACTTTTTAACCACTGAGCCATCTCTACAGCTTGCTGAAAGACATTTATTTTTTTGTTTTGTTTTTCGAAGTAGAGCCTCACTCCTGCCCAGGCTGACCTGGAATTAACTATGTAGTCTCAAGGTGGCCTTGAACTCATGGAGATCCTACTACCTCTGTCTCCTTAGGGCTGGGATTAAAGGTGTGTGCCACCACACCTGGCTTAAAAATTAAAATTTAAAAAATATTATATTTTCATTTATTTTCGGGCTGGGGAGAAGGTATAAGGAATTTTGCCTGTGAAGCTATGGGATCCTGGTTCAATTCTCCAGGACTCATGTAAACCAGATGCCCAAGGGGCATCTCTCCAGCCCCCTGAAACACTTCTTCAAACAATGATATCTTAATTGGTTTACCAATAGTAGGTTTGCATGAGGCTTATTTACATATCGTTAGTTTTTTTTATTTTTGGAGAGAGAGAGAGAGAGAGAGAGAGAGAGAAAGAGAGAGTGAGGGAGAGAGAGGAAGACAGATAGAGATGGACATGACAGCAGCCTCTCAGCTGCTGTGAATGAAATACAGATGCATGCACTACCTTGTGGTCAAGTACGGCATTGCGCCCTTGCATCACTTTGTATCTGGCCAAATGTGGGACCTGGAGATTGGAAACGCTGGAGATTGGAATCAGCGTTCTTAGGCTTACGAGGCAGGCACCTTAACCGCTAAGCCATCTCTCCAGCCCATATCCTTGGTTTTGAATCATCCTCCCACCATCCCATCCCTCCCTCATCCCCCACCCCTGCTTAAACCCTGCCCTCCTGTGATTCCTCTACCACATTCAGGTCCCATGTGCTTCAGTGTCCTCTCGCAGTAGCTGCCACTGCCTCATTATAGCGTCTTGTTCTTTATAAACACTCTGACTTTCAGCTGCTCATCTAGAAATTTGAAGCTCAGATCTGCAAGTCAAAGAGAGTGTGCAGCTGTGGCATTCTGTGATGTGAACTCTGGGATGGGGTTGCAGAAGCCTTATCCACCTGAGCACCTGTCTTAGTGTACTGCAGCGGGTACTGTACTCACTCCCCTGCAGTGACTCACTTTCCTGGCTGGGAGAGACTAGCTTAAGCTTCCCATGCCCAGGTCCTTTCAGGCCCCTTGAGATTACCCTGCCCCAGTTTCCACTGGATGGGGTCCTCTTCTCTGGATGTTGATCCATGGCAGCCTCTGCTGAGCTTTATGTGTTGGGGTGTCTGAAGCTGGGCATCAGGAGACAGCCAAGGCTCTCATTCCAAGGTCCCTGTCATTCTGGGAGGGGGATACATTTAGGGTGACTGGACCCCTGAAGGTTAAAAAAAAGCACAAGAAAGTCTGTGCTTGCCAGAAATCCAGGATGATCTGACTTCTTATCTCTTGCCTAGTTCCTTAGACCTGTTTCTCCACAAGCAACCAGGACTGTAGAGAGCTGTGAGGTGCCACACCTTAAAGATGGCGCTGGCTTCCGCCTTCCGCCTTCCTGATGGCGAGTGCTCTCCTGGATAATTAAGTCCTTATTTGGCTTGGGCCGTGATCTAGGCTTGCTTCCGCATATGTGGACCTATCTGCATTCACCACGTGGCTTACCAGGGTTGGCTGTTCAAAGGCTTCTTAAGTTTCGGGCGGGCTTTTCCCCGGGTCAGAAGATTGTTCAAGGTTCCTGAATAAACTGCTGAAAGAAGAGTCTGAGCGCAAGGTCTTCCTTGCTGGTCAAGGCGGACGCGACAAGGACCCCTGGAACTTAGTGCCAGGGCTAGCCTCTTCCTGAAACAGCCCCTAGCCCTAACCAACCAGCTGGGTCCCTGGTTCACCTGAGCCAGAAGACAGCCCACCACCCTAAGGTTATAAATACCTTTACAAGGGGAGGACAGGCTCTCTGACCACTTCGAAACTTCGAGGTGTGGGTGAGTTTTTCCCTTGCCTGGGCCCCCTAGCCCTTATTCTCCACATAGGTTCTTTACCCCCTCCAGCTCCCCACATGGCAGGGCTCCTTGAAATTTCTTTCCGTGGTTTTTCCAGGCACTCCACATAGGATCTCTAGCCATGTGAGTGCTTTTCATTGGCTCCGTACAGGAGGGGTCCTGTGTCGCGTCCGCCTCGACCAGCAAGGAAGACGCAACGCTCAGACTCTTCTTTCAGCAGTTTATTCAGGAACCTTGAACAATCTTCTGAGGAACTGTAACAGGGTGCTAGGGGTGCAGGAAAGTCCTTGAACCACAAACCCCACGTTTGTTCCTAATTTTAATGAAAGACTTTAAAAGGACTCAGAAGGATAATGATTAAATTATTACACGTGCTGAAGGAAGTACGGAGCCAATCTACCTGGTATTATGGAGTATAAGATATGTAGGAAAGAGAGGGTCATTGAGTTTGTAATGAGATCTTATAATTTAGAAATGGCCATGGGCAGTGTGAAGCAGGTTTGCGGGATGCCTGCATGGAGATCCCATGTGGCCATGAGGATGGACCTTGGGTTGTAGTGGAGACCCAGTGGAGATGTCGGGACCAGGAGATGGCTGCCTAGGAGGGCTGCCAGCCCCAGATGAAGTTTTCCAGGACTGTGCGTAGCCTAGCTGGAGGGTCAGAATTGGAACTCCAGAGACTTGTTCCTGGTTAGAATTATTGCTCTTGGAGATTTGTCATTGACTAGACTTGTTGGACTTGGAGCTACAGAGTTTGATGTTTGCCCTGGTTGTTTTAAATCTTGCATTGCCTGAATATTTCTTTGCTTTGCCCAGTGCCATCCTTTGTAGTGTGAATGTTTATTCTGTGTCATTATGGGTTTGGGGAGATTTTTTTTTTGGTATCATGGCTCAGTTAAAAGACCTTGGATTATGGGGATGTATGAACATCATTAGTATTGATAAAAACTATGGGGACTTTGAAAATTGCATGAGTGCATTGCATTTTACCTCATGTATGGTTTTCAGTTTATGGGGGCCAGGAGCAGAATGTGGTAGTTTGATTCAGGTGTCTCCCATAAACTTAAGTGTTCTTAATGCTAGTCTCCCCAGCTGATGTCAATTGAAAATTAAAGCCTCCTGGTGGTAGAGTATTGTTGGGGGCGGGCTTATGGGTATTAGGGCCAGCTTCCCCTTGCCATGTTTGACACACTCTTCTGTTGCTATGCTCCACTGTATGTTGGCGGGGGTGATGTCCACCCTCTGTTCATGCCATGATTTCCCCTGCCATCATGGAGCTTTCCCCTCAAGCCTGTAAGCCAAAGTAAACCTTTTTTCCCCCACAATCTGCTCTAGGTCAGGTGATTTCTACCAGCAGTGCGAACCTGACTGCAACATCCTCCCATTACAAAATATTTTATTCACCTGTTTGATAGGGAGAGAGAGAGAGGAAGAGGCAGATAGACACAACAGGCACTCCAGGGAATTCAGCTACTGCAACGAAATTTCAGGGACATGCCCCACCTTGTGAATCTAGCTTATGTTGGTCCTAGGGAATCAAACGTGGGTCCTTAGGCTTTGCAGGCAAGTGCCTTAACTGCTAAGCCATCTCTTCAGTATTATCATCACATAGTTATTAGTTATTTTATATCCTTTATTTTTTCTCTCAGGATGGATTGACCTATCTGAGGTAGTTCATGCTTCCAAATTAATTTAAGATTCTTTTTCTATTTGTGAGACAAATGGTAGTCAGGTCTTGGTGGGGATTGCATTGACTCTGTAGATTACATTTTTTTGCTTTTTTTTGAGGTAGGGTCTCACTCCCGCTCAGGCTGACCTGGAATTCATTGGTAGTCTCAGGGTGGCCTCAAACTCACAGCGATCCTCCTACCTCTGCTTCCTGAGTTCTGCGATTAAAGGTGTGCACTACCACACCCAGTTTGTAGATTGCTTTTGGTCAGAGCCAGTTTCAAAACATTGATGCTTCCAATCCCTGGGCATGGGAGGAGAGGTCTGTTACTGGTGTTCTCTGGAACTTTCCAGGTTCTTGGCCTCTTACTACAAGAACTGAAGAAAGGTGCACACAGGTAGTTAAGCAGCAAGAAACTTCATGAGGAGCAAACTGATGATGAAGGGTTAGCACACTGCCCAAGGGACAACAGGCACTGACTGGAGTGGACAGTGCTCACAGGCCCAGGGACATGTTCAGGGCCATTGCTCTGCAGGAGTCTTAGGTGAGGATGGGTCATTTCCTAGAGAAATAGTTTGGTGCTCTGGTTTCAGTTACAGACAGCTTTCCATTTCTCTACAGTGCATGGAACTTCACATGATGCATTTATTTTTATCATATTCATACCTAATTATACATAGGCATACAATAATAAATAAGGCTTTCTTCCTGAAAGTCCACTTATGCACTCAACATTATGCATGTACCCTAAAGCCCTTCAGGCTGGGTGGCCCCTACTGTTTTGATTCCTAAGCTATCTTAGAATGTATTTGAATGGGTGCTTATTGGAAACAATGGCTCCAAGGGGAGGAGAAAACAGTTCTGTTATGTGGTCCCATGTGTACATGTAGCTGTAGCTCAGTGCAGGTGGGGTTCCAGGTTGCTAGGTGCATCATATAAGAGAAGGGTGTGCTTGCAATTCAGGCCAAGCAATGTCCAGGGTGCCTGAACTACTCATTATGCCTGCCTGCCTCTGATCCTTATATATTCGAATGTCTTCTTCAGTTTCTTTCTCAAGTGTTTTAAAATTTTCACTTCCATGTTTAGGGTTTTTGTTGTTGTTTTTTGAGACAGGGTCTCATTCTAGGTCAGGCTGACCTGGAGTTCACTCTGTAGTCTCAGGGTGGCCTCAAATTCAACAGTGATACTCTTACCTCTGCCTCCCAAGTGCTGGGACTAAAGGCATGCTCCACACACCCGGAGCCATGGTTAGGTTCATTCTCAAGTTTTGTGTGTGTGTGTGTGTGTGTGTGTGTGTGTGTGTGTGTGTGTGTGTGTGTGTATCCATCCATTCACCTCTCTGTCTACCTCGTCTATCTATTTGTGGCAATTATGAATGGGATTGTTTCCCTGGTTTCATCCTCAGCATGTTTGCTATTGTCTTTACATGGGTACTGTGGAATCAAACTAGGGCCAGCAGGCTTTGCAAGCAAACACCTTTCACCTCTGAGCCACCTCCAAAGCCCATATTGGATATTAGTATATAGGAAGGGTACTTAATAATTTTTGTTCTAAACTTGAAAAATAATTCATGTATTTATTTGGGGGAGAGAGAGAATGAATGAACAGAGCAAGCCAGGATCTCAGGTCATCAGGCATTACAAGCAAGAATCGTTGTCCACTGAGAAATCTCTAGCCCTTTTAAAAACTTTTCATTGAGGCTGGATCAATGGCTTAGCAATTAAGATGCTTGCCTGTGAAGCACAAGGACCCAGGTTTGATTCTCCAGGACCCACATAAGCCAAATACACAAGGTGGTGCAAGTGTCTAGAGTTTGTTTGCAGTGGCTGAGGCCCTGGCGTGCCCATTCTTTCTCTCTCTCTCCCTCTTTCTCTTTCTCTCAAATAATTGCATAAAATTTTTAAGTACCTTTGTTGACAGGTTCCATAAATGAAGACAATATGCCATGACCATAACCCTCTCCCACCACCCTCCCTTCCCTCACCACGATCCTACTCCATTGAATCTCTTCTTTCTAACTAGTTTCTCTTCATTGTTGGTGTCTTCATGTTTTTCCCTCCTATCATGAGGGCCTTGTGTAGGTAACATTAGCCACCTTAAAAATTATGAATATCCTAGATGCTTTGTGTGATAATTTTTAGCTTAATTTTATTTATTGGCAACTTTTGTACATGTGTATAATGTATTTTGACCATAATCATCTCCCATTACCTTCTTTTCTTTGTCCCACTGAACTCTTCCTCCTCCACTCCTAGTAGTCCCTCTTCTACATGGATGTCTTTGAGACTGTGTGTGTGAATGTTTGAGTTACACAGTTTAATGAGGGTTGCTTCCACAAGCATGGTGGTGTTTATTTTATAGAGTTCATGCAACCTTCCACTGTGTGCACCATTGAATAAAATGTCTCCCCCTTCCCCAGCAGCCACTATCTTTTAAAATATTAGTCCCTTTGATTTATTTTCATAGCCCATATTTAATTGGGAAATTTGTCTTTTTGATGTATAGTTTTTGGAGATCATTACATACCCTAGACATTAATAATCTGTCAGATGTATCACTTGGAAAGATTTTCTCCATTCTGTGGTCTGGGAAGATGGGTTCAATCTGGTGTATAGTTCCAAGAGGGTAGTCTGGCATAGTGCAGAAACACATTGGCAGAATTGTGAAGTGCCTGGTCACATCACATCACATCCCGTCAGCAAGCAGAGAGGGGACAGGAAGTAAAGCTGAGCTGTAAGACCTCAAGCCTGTCCTCTAATGACTGACCTCTTGTCCCTTCTCCTGAAGGCTCTACATCCCTCCAGTACAGCGCCAACATTTGAGACATTCAGACAGCATCATGACCCTTATAACTTAACCAACTATCAGACTACCTAAGCCTGTCTGGGGTCCCAAAGAAGTGCTATAGTCAAATTATAAATGATAGGCTTTTTGATGGCACTGCCCACGCTTGAGAATCTGCTTTGTCAGAGCTGTGTGATCTCCAGTAAGATTATATATATATATATTGGTTTTTTGAGGTAGGGTCTCGCTCTATTCCAGGCTGACCTGGAATTCACTATATAATGTCAGGGTGGCCTTGAAATCATGGCAATACTCTTACCTATGCTTCCCAAGTGTTGAGATTAAAGGCGTGTGCCACCACGCCCGGCTCAGCAAGTTAGTTTTGTTTTTATACCTCAACTTCTCTCATTGATGTGATATGACCAGTAAATGGACCTTTTTCATAAGTCGAGTAATTTGTGTTCAAGTCTTCTAATTCTTTATATTTCCATGTCTTTTATGTTTCTTCCTTCTTTCACAAGTGCATCAAATTTAATATATTTAATATTAAATCTCCTTTATCTCCTTACACGATTTAGTTTTCTTTCCTGTCAACCAGATGTACCACCTTGTATTCACTTTCTTCTTTTAATTATGAATTTTTTATTGACACCATCTATATGAACATACAAAAACATATTATATTTCCCTCCCCTCCCCACATTTCACTTTAGAACACCAATCTCCATCATATCCCCTCCGTCTCTCCATTAGTCTTTCTTTTAATTTGATGTCATCATCTTTTTCTTCTGTTTTGAGGGTCTTGCGAAGATATTGCTAGGCACTGCAAGGTCATGGATATTGAGGCCAATTTCTGTCTAGGCAGTTGCATTGTAAGAAGTCATACCCTTCCTTTGGTTCTTCCATTCTATCTGCCCCCTCTTCTGCCATGGTCCCTGAGCCGTGGAGGGTGTGACAGAGGTGTTTCAGTGCTGGGCACTCCTCTATCCCTTCTTCTCAGCACTATGTTGCCTTTTTGGTCATCCAAGTGGTCATCGCCATCTGAAAAGAGAAGCTTCTCTAACCAGAAGTGAGAGTAGCATTAATATGTGAACATGAACATAAAATGTAGTGCCCCAGGGCAGCTTGTTGGGAATAATACATACATTTAGTGAGACAAGAGCAGGCTTTATACCCCTAAGGCTCATGACCTCACCTACCATAGACTTTTGCTTAGGTTTTTCAGTACCAGGTATGTATTCCCTCCCGTAGAGAGGGCCTTCAGTCCAACTATGGAGCAGTTCATTACCCCAAGAGTAGACATGCCACTATTGCACCCGTTTAGTCATTGTGCCTGTATGGCCAAACTTGAATATTCAGTGTCCACTGTTTTCACTGCTGATGACTCCTGTCTCCCATATGTCTGCATGCAGTGCAGCTATTTCCAGCTTTCAGTTGGCTGGTCTACATGAAGAAGGTTTTCTGCTCGGTACCAGCTTGCTTTCTCAGTGACCTTGCCTCTCAGGCAAGAGATGTCTTCAGCAATAGGGTTGTACTATCTGTTTCTCAAGGGAAACCAAGGGCTTGGCAAAATCCTTTAATGTTTTGGAGGGTACTGGGACCTCCTTGGCCAACAACTCACTGGAAGGTATCCCATCCCAGGCACTGAACATTTTCTAGTAACAGTCTACAGCTTCTAGATGTGCCATTCTTCAAAAGAGTAGGTTTACGTAAGTCTTATTGACAATATCTTGAATTTAAATTGGCCTCCCCCTGCTCTTCTTTTACGCCTTCTCTTCCCATGGCCTCGCTTAGGCCATTTCCCTCCCTGTAATCTGTTCTTCTACTTACATATGTGCAATACCATACATGTAAGTCCTTCACTTTCCTCCCTCACTTATAGCCTTTTACAAGCTTACTGGTTTCTGGTACCTACTTTTGGTTCCAGTTCACACACAAGTCTATACATTTGTAGCTTAGGATCCACATATGAGAGAACATGTGACATTTGGCTTTCTGAGCCTGGGTTACCTCACTTAGTATAATCCTTTCCAGATCCATCCATTTCCCTGCAAATTTCAGGATTTCATTTTTTGTTACCGCTGAATAGAACTCCATTGTGTAAATGTGCCACATCTTTATTATCCATTCATCTGTGGAGGGATATCTAGGCTGATTCCATTTCCTAGCTATTGTGAATAGAGCAGCAATAAACATGGTTGTGCAAGTATCTCTAAGGTAGTGAGAAGAGTCCTCTGGATATATGACTAGGAGTGCTATAGCTGGATCATATGCTAAATATATTTTTAGCAGTCTCAAGAACCTCCACACTGATTTCCACAATGGCTGGACCAGATTACATTCCAACAGTGTAGAAGTGTTGCTCTTTTTCCACATCCACTCCAACACTTATTGTCATTTGTTTTCTTGATGGTAGCCATTCTGACAGGAGTGAAATGGAATCTCAAAGTGGTTTTAATTTGCATTTCCTGATGGCTAAGGATGTGGAACACTTTTTTAGATGTTTATATGCCATCTGTATTTCATCTTCTGAGAATTCACTATTTAGTTCCATAGCCCATTTTTTAACTGGGTTGTTTGAATTCTTATTTTTCTGGGTTTTGGGCTCTTTGTATATTCTGGATATTAATCCTCTGTCAGATGTATACCTGGCAAAGATTTTCTCCAATTCTGTAGTTTGTCTTTTTACTCTATTCACAGTGTCTTTGCTGTACAAAAGCTTTGTAGTTTCATAAGGTCCCAGTGGTTGATTAGTGGTTTTATTCCCTGAGCAATTGGAGTTATATTCAGAAAGTCCTTGCCTATGCCAATGTTTTCAAGGGTTTCCCCTACCTTTTCCTCTAGCAGTTTCAGAGTTTCAGGTCTGATATTGAGATCCATTTGGACTTGACTCTTGTGCATGGAGAGAGACAAGGATCTATGTTTATCATTTTACATCAGATATGCAGTTTTCCCAGCACCAATTGTTAAAGAGGCTATCTTTTCTCCAATGAACATTTTTGGCGTTTTTGTCAAAAATCAGGTTGCTGTAGCTGCCTGGATTAATATTTGGGTCTTCTATTCTGTTACATTGATCTACCTGTCTGTCCTTGTGCCAGTACCATGCTGTTTTTGTTACTATGGCTTTGTAATATAACTTAAAATCGGGTATGGTTATACCACCAGCCTGATTTTGGTTTCGCAAAATTGTTTTGGCTATTCGAGGTTTTTTCTGTTTCCAGATGAATTTTAGGATTGTCTTTTCTGTTTCTGTGAACAATGTTATTGGGTTTTAATGGGGATTGCATTAAATGTGTAGATTGCTTTTGGTAAGGTTGACATTTTCACAATATTGATTCTTCCAGTCCCGGAGCATGGCATGTCTTTCCATTTCCTTGTGTCTTCAGCAATTTGTCTATCGAGTTTTTTAAAGTTCTCATTGTAGAGATCCTTCACTTCCTTGGTTTAGTTTATTCAAAGGTGTTTTTTTTTTTTGAGGCAATTGTGAATGGGAGAGATTCCCTGATTTCATCCTCTGCACGTTTGTTGTTAGTCTATAGAAAAGCTATTGATTTCTGTGTGTTTATTTTGTATCCTGCTACACTGCTAAAAGTGTTTATCAGCTCTAACAGTTTGCTGGTAGATAGTCTTTAGGGTCTGTTATGTACAGAATTATATCATCTGCAAATAATGATAGTTTGATCTTTCCCTTCCTATTTGTATCCCTTTTATGAGTGTCTTTTGCTTTATTGCTATGGTTAATTCTTCCAGGAATACATTAAATAATAGTGGGGAAAGTGGACACCTGAATTTAGAGGAAAAGCTTAAAAAAAACTGTACTGTAATAAGCTTGTTGAGCTGCTTGAATGAGTTGCTTTCCTACAAACAGGATTGATCACAGCAGGATCAAACTTTTCTCCTTTGTACAATCTCACAAGATGTACAACTTAGTAACTTCGTTTCATTTCTAATGTAGTTTCATTAGAAAGGAAAGATCTTCATATCCCAAAACTGTACTGTGTTAGATATGCTTGTTCAGCTCTTGGAATGAGTTGCTTTCTTATGAAGAGGGTTGATCACAGCAAGTTCAAACTTTCACAGATTGTACAATCGAACAAAATGTACAAGTTAGTTTCTTGGTTTGATTTAAAATGCACTTTCATTAGAAAAGAAAGATCTTCATTTCTGAAAACTGTGTATTGTGTTAAATAAGCTCGTTGAGCTCGTTCAATGAGTTGCTTTCCGACAAACAAATTTGATCAAAGTAAGATCAATCTTTCCTCATTTGTAAAATCTAAAAGGATGTACAACTTATTAAATTCATTTCATTTCTAATGTAGTTTCTTTTAGAGAGGAAAGATCTTCATTTGCAACACTGTACTGTGTTAGATGCTTGTTCAGCTCTGTGAATGAGTTGCTTTCTTTATGAAGACTGTTGATCACATTAAGTTCAAACTTTTACCGTTTGTACAATCTAAAAGGTGTCCAACTTAGTAATCTTGGTTTCATTTCTAATGTAGTTTCATTTGGAAGGAAAGATCTTCATTTACAAAACGAACACTGTACTTTGCTAAGCTTGTGGAGCTCCTTGAATGTGTTGCTTTCCTACAATCAGGATTGATCACAGCAAGATCAAACTTTCCTCATTTGTACAAACTAAAAGGGTGTACAACTTAGTAACTTCATTTCATTTCTAATGTAGTTGCATTAGAAAGGAAAGATCTTCATTTCGAACAGTGTGCTGTGCTATCTAAGCTTGTTCAGCTCTTTGAATGAGTTGCTTTCTTATGAAAACAGTTGATAACAGCAAGTTCAAACTTTCACCGTTTGTACAATCTAACAAGATGTACAACTTACTATGTTGGTTTCTTTTCTTATGTAGTTTCGTTAGAAAAAAAGATCTTCATTCCCCAACCATGTACTGTGTTAACTGGGCTTGTTCAGCTCTTTGAATGAGTTGCATTTGTATAAAAGAATGTTGATAACAACAAGATGAATCTTTATTCGTTTGTAAAATATAACAAAATATACAACTTAGTAACTTGGTTTCATTTCTAATGTTGTTTTGTTAGGAAAGAAAGATGTTCATTGCTAAACACTATACTGTGCTAACTAAGCTTGTTGAGAATTTGAGTGAGTTGCTTTCATACGAACAGGATTGATCACAGCAGGATGAAGCTTTCCTCATTATTCAATCTATAAGGATGTACAACTTAGTAACTTCGTTTCATTTCTAATGTAGTTTTTTTAGAAATGAATGATCTTCATTCCTGAACACTGTACTTTGTGGAATAAGCTTGTTCTGCTCTTTGAATGACTGGCTTTCTTACGAAGTTGTTTGATCACAGCAAGTTCAAACCTTTCACAGTTTGTACAACCTAACAAGATGTACAACTTAGTAACTTGGCTTCATTTCTAATGTAGTTTCATTAAGAAAGGAAGATCTTCATTGCTGAAGAGACTACTGTACTAAGCTTGTTGAGCTCCTTTGAATGAGTTCTTTCCTATGAACAGGATTGATCACTGCAAGATCAAACTTTCCTTGTTTGTACAATAGAAAAGGATGTACAACTTAGTGACATCGTTTCATTTCTAAAGTAGTTTCATTAGAAAGGAAAGATCTTCATTTCTGAACACTGTATTTTTAGATAAGCTTGTTCAGCTCTTTGAATGTGTTTCCTTTCATAGGACCAGGAATTATCACAGCAAGATCAAACTTTCCTCATTTGTAAAATCTAACAAGTTGTACAACTTAGTAACTTCCTTTCATTTCTAATTTTGTTTCATTATAAAAGAAAGATCATCTTTGCCGAATACTGTACTGTGTGAAATCAGGTCGTTCTGCTCTTTGAATGAGTTGCTTTCTTACGAAGATGGTTGATCACAGCAAGTTCAACTTTCACCATTTGGACAATCTAACAAGATGTACAACTTAGTAACTTGGTTTCATTTCTAATGTAGTTTTAGTTAGAAAGAAAGATCTTCATTTCCAAACAGTGCACTGCGATAAGCTTGTTGAGCTCCTTGAATGTGTTGCTTTCCTACGAATAGGATTGATCACAGCAAGATCACTTTCTCGTTTGTACAATATAAAAGTGTGTGTAACTCTGTAACTTCATTTCATTTCTAATGTAGTTTCTTTAGAAAGGAAAGATCTTCATTTCTGAACACTGTACTGTGCTAGATGAGCTTGTTCAGCTCTTTCAATGAGTTGCTTTCATATGAACATGATTGATCACAGCAAGATCAATCTTACCTCACTTGTACAATCTATAAATATGTACAACTTAGTAACTTGGGTTCATTTCTAATGTAGTTTCATTAGAAAAGAAAGAACTTCATTTCTGAAAACCTGTACTGTGTTAACTTGGCTTGTTGAGCTCTTAAAATGATTTGCTTTCATATGAAGAGTGCTGATCAAAGCAAGATCAAACTTTCCTAGTTTGTAGAAACTAAAAGTATGTACAACTTAGTACCTTCGTTTCATTTCTAATGTAGTTTCTTTGGAAAGGAAAGATCTTCATTTCTGAACACTGTACTGTGTTAGATAAGCTCGTTCAGCTCTTTGAATGAGTTGCATTCATACAAATACCATTGATCATAGCAAGTTCAAACTTTCACAGTTGGTACAATCTAACAAGATGTACAACTTCTTATCTTGCTGTCATTTATCTTGCAGTTTCATTCGAAAAGAAAGATCTTCATTCCCGAACTCTGTACTGTATTAATTCGGCTTCTTCAGCTCTTTGAATGAGTTGCTGTCATACGAAGAATGTTGATCACAGCAAGATCAAACTTTCCTCATTTGTAAAACGTAACACGATGTACAACGTAGTAACTTTGTTTCATTTCTAATGTCATTTGCTTAAAAAAGAAAGGTCTTCATTGTGGAAATCTGTACTGTGCTAACTAAGCTTGTTGAGCAATTTCAATGAGTTGCTTTCATATGAACAGGATTGATCACAGCAGATTCAAACTTTCCTCATTTGTAAAATGTATAAGGATGTACAAAGTACTAACTTCCTTTCATTTCTAATGTAGTTCTGTAAGAAAAGAAAGATCTTCATTGTGGGACACTGTACTGTGTGAAATAAGCTTGTTCAGCTCTTTGAATGAGTTGCTTTCTTACGAAGACTTTTGATCAGAGCAAGTAAAAACTTGCGCCGTTTGTACAATCTAACAAGATGTACAAATTAGTAACTTGGTTTCATTTCTAATGTAGTTTTGTTGTGGAATAAATTTCTTCATTCGCGAACACTGTAATGTGCTAAGCTTGTTGAGCTCCTGGAATGAGTTGCTTTCCTATGAAGAGCATTGATCACAGCAAGATTAAAGTTTCCTTGTTTGTACAATCTTAAAGGGTGTACAACTTAGTAACTTCGTTTCATTACTAATGTAGTTTCATTAGAAAGGAAAGATCTTCATTTGCGAACAGTGTACTGTGTTAACTAAGCTCCTTCGGGTCTTTGAATAAGTTGCTTTCTTACGAACACGGTTGATACCAGCAGGTTCCAACTTTCACCGTTTGTACAATCTAACAAGATTTGCAACGTGGTAACTTGGTTTCATTTCTAATGTAGTTTCTTTAGGAAAGAAAGATCTTCATTCCCGAAACCTGTACTGTGTTAGCTAGGGCTTGTTCAGCTCTTAGAATGATTTGCTTTGTACGAACAATGTTGATCAAAGCAAGATCAAACTTTCCTCGTTTGTACAAACTAAAAGGATGTACAACTTAGTACCTTTGTTTCATTTCTAATGTAGTTCTTTGGAAAGGAAAGATCTTCATTTCTGAACACTGTACTGTGTTAGATAAGCTTGTTCAGGTCTTTGAATGAGTTGCTTTTCTACAAACACGGTTGATCACAAGAAGTTAAAAATTTCACTGTTTGTACAATCTAACAAGATGTACATCTTAGAACCTTGGTTTCATTTCCAATGTAGTTTCTCTAGAGAAGAAAGATCTTCATTTCTGAACACTGTACTGTGCTAACTAATCTTGTTGAGCAATTTCAATGAGTTGCTTTCATACGAACAGGATTGATCACAAAAGGATCAAACATCAAACTTTCCTCATTTGTACAATCTATAAGGATGTACAACTTGGAAACTTTATTTCATTTCTAAATTAGTTTCATTAGAAACGTAAGATCTTCATTTCCGAACACAGCACTGTGTGAACTAAGCTTGTTCAGCTCTTTGAATGATTGCCTTTCGTACGAAGACAGTTGATCACAAAGTTCTTACTTGAAGCAATTGTACAATCTAAGAAGATGTACAACTTAGTATCCTGGTTTCATTTCTAATGTAGTTTCGTTAGAAAAGAAAGAACTTCATTGCTGAACACCGTAGTGTGTGAAATAAGCTTGTTCTGCTCTTTGAATGAGTTGCTTTCTTACGAACACAGGTGATCACAGCAAGTTCAAACTTTCACAAATTGTACAATCTAACTTAGTTCTTGGTTTCATTTCTAATGTAGTTTTGTTAGAAAAGAAAGATGTTCATTTCAGAACACTGTACTGTGCTACCTAAGCTTATTGAGCTCCTTGAATGAGTTGCTTTCGTACTAACAGGATTGATGACAGCAAGATCAAACTTTCCTAATTTGTACAATCAAGAAGGATGTATAACTTTGCAACTTTGTTTCATTTGTAATGCAGTTTCTTTAGGAATGAACGATCTTCATTTCCAAACACTGTAATGTGTTAGATAAGCTTGTTCACCTCTTCAGTGAGTTGCTTTCATATGAAAAGGATTGATGACAGCAAGATCAAACTTTCCTGGTTTGTACAATCTAACAAGATGTACAGCGTAATTACTTCATTTCATTTCTAATGTAGTATCGTTAGAAAAGAAAGAACTTCATTGTGGAACACTGTACTGTGTGAAATAAGCTCATTCTGCTCTTTGAATCAGTTGCTTTCTTACGAAGACGGTTGACCACAACAAGTTCAAACTTTTTTTTCCACTTGAAATTTTTTTTTATTGACAGCTTCTATACTTACATACAAAAAGTGCATGGTATTTCCCACCCCTCCCCCCAGTCCCCTGTAGAACAGCAATCTCCATCATATCCCCTCCCTCTCTCCATTAGTCTCTCTTTTAATTTGATGTCATCATCTTTTACTTCTATTATGAGGGTCTTGCGAAGGTATTGCTAGGCACAGCAAGGTCATGGATATCGAGGCCAATTTCTGTCTGGGCAGCGTGAAGGGAATAGTATATACATTTAGTCAGACAAGGGCAGGCTTTATACCCCTAAGGCTCATGACCTCACGTACCATAGACGTTTGCTTAGGTTTTTCAGTACCAGGTATGTATTCCCTTCCATAGAGAGGGCCTTCAGTCTAATTATGGAGCAGTTGGTTATCCAAGAGTAGAAATGCCACTATTCCACCCATTCAGTCATTGGGCCTGTCTGTCCAAATTTGAATATTCAGCGTCCACTGTTTTCACTGCTAATGACTTCTGTCTCCCATACTCTGCATGCAGTGCAGCTTTTTCCAGCTTTCGGTTGGCTGGCCTACAGGGAGAAGGTTTTCTGCTCCACACCAGCTTGCTTTCTCAGTGCCCTTGCTTCTCAGGCAAGATATGTCTCCAGCAATAGGGTCTTACTATCTGTTTCTCATAGGAAACCAAGGGCTTTGGCAAAAGCCTTTAATGTTTTGGAGGCTACCGGGACCTCCTTGGCCAACAACTCACTGGAAGGTATCCCATCCGAGGTATTGTAAATTTTCTAGTAACAGTCTGCAGCTTCTAGATGTGCCATTATTCAAAAAAGTAATTTTAATGTTACATAAGTCTTGTTCACAATATCTTGAATTTAGATTGATCCTCCCCTGCCCTTCTTTTATGTATTCTCTTCCCATGGCCTCGCTTGGCCATTCCTCTCCCTGTAATCAGTTCTTCTACTTACATATGTGCAATACCATACACTTAAGTCCTTCCCTTTCCTCCCTCCCTTATAGCCTTTTACCAGCTTACTGGTTGCTGGTACCTATTTTTGGTTCCAGTTCACACACAAGTCTATACATTTGTAGCTAGGATCCACATATGAGAGAGAACATGTGACATTTGGCTTTCTGAGCGTGGATTACCTCAATTAGTATAATCCTTTCCAGATCCATCCATTTCCCTGCAAATTTCATAATTTCATTTTTCTTTACCGCTGAATAGAACTCCATTGTGTAAATGTACCACATCTTTATTATCCATTCATCTGTGGAGGGACATCTAGGCTGGTTCCATTTCCTAGCTATTGTGAATAGAGCAGCAATAAACATGGTTGTGCAAGTATCTCTAAGGTAGTGAGAAGAGTCCTCTGGATATATGCCTAGGAGTGCTATAGCTAGATCATATGGTAAATCTATTTCTAGCTGTTTCAAGAACCTCCACACTGATTTCCACAATGGCTGGACCAGATTACATTCCCACCAACAGTGTAGAGGTGGACCTCTTTTTCCGCATACACGCCTACACTTATTTTCATTTTTTTCTTGATTGTAGCCATTCTGATGGTTGAAATGGAATCTCAAAGTGGTTTTAATTTGCATTTCCCTGAGGGCTAAGGATGTGGAACACCTTTTCAGATGTTTATATGCCATCTGTATTTCATCTTCTGTGAATTCTCTATTTAGTTCCATAGCCCATTTTTTTAAAATTTTTTTTAAATTATTTTATTTATTTTTGGAGAGAGACAGACAGAGAGGGAGAAGGAGACACAGAGTGGGCACGCCAGCAGTCTCAGCTGCTGTGAACGAAATCCAGATGCGTGCGCCCCCTTGTGGGCAAGTGCAGCATTGCGCCCTTGTGTCACTTTGCATCTGGCTAAACGTGAGACCTGGAGATTGGAACCGCTGGAGATTGGAACCAGCGTTCTTAGGCTTAGCAGGCAGGCGCCTTAACCGCTAAGCCATCTCTCCAGCCCCATAGCCCATTTTTTCACTGTGTTGTATGAATTCTTATTATTCTGTTTTTTGAGTTCTTTGTATATTCTTGATATTAATCCTCTGTCAGGCAAAGATTTTCTCCCATTCCATAGGTTGTCTTTTTGCTCTATTCTCAGTGTCATTTGCTGTACAAAAGCTTTGTAATTTCATAAGGTCCCATTGGTTGATTAGTGGTTTTATTCCCTTAGCAATTGGGGTTATATTCAGAAAGTCCTTGCCTATGCCAATATGTTAAAGGGTTTCCCCTACCTTTTCCTCTAGCATTTTCACAGTTTCAGGTCTGATATTAATGTCCCTGATCCATTTGGACTTGACTCTTGTATATGGAGAGAGACAAGGATCTATGTTTATCCTTTTACATACAGATGTCCAGTTTCCCCAGCACCACTTGTTAAAGAGGCTATCTTTTCTCCAAATAATATTTTTGACATTTTTGTCAAAAATCAGGTGGCTGTAGCTGCCTGGATTCATATTTGGGTCTTCTATTCTGTTCCATAGATCTATCTGTCAGTCCTTGTGCCAGTACCATCCTGTTTTTGTTACTATGGTTTTGTAATATAACTTAAAATAGGGTATGGTTATACCACCTGCCTGATTTTTGGTTCGCAAAGTTGTTTTGGCTATTCAAGTTTTTTTGTGTTTCCAGATGAATTTTACGATTGTTTTTTTCTACTTCTGTGAAGAATGGTATTGGAATTTTAATGGGGATCACATTAAAAGTGTAGATTGCTTTTGGTAAGATTGACATTTTCACAATATTGATTCTTCTAATCCTGCAGCATGGGATGTCTTACCATTTCCTTGTGTCTTCTGCAATTTGTCGCTCAAGTTTTTTAAAGGTCTCATTTTAGAGATCCTTCACTTCCTCGGTTAAGTTTATTCCGAGGTATTTTTTTTTTGAGGCAATTGTGAATGGGAGAGATTCCCTGATTTCATCCTCTGCACATTTGTTGTTAGTGTATAGAAAAGCTACTGATTTCTGTGTGTTTATTTTGTATCCTGCTACATTGCTAAAAGTGTTTATCAGGTCTAACAGTTTGCAGGTGGAGTCTTTAGGGTCTGTTATGTATAGAATCATATCGTCTGCAAATAATGATAATTTGTTCTCTTCCCTTCCTATTTGTATATCCTTTATGAGTGTCTCATGCCTTATTGCTATGGCTAAGACTTCCAGTACCATATGAAATAGCAGGGGGGAAAGTGGACACCCTTGTCTTGTTCCTGAATTTAGAGCCAAAGCTTCAAGATTTTCCCCATTTAGTATTATGTTGGCTGTAGGTTTGTCATAAATAGATTTTATTATGTTGAGATATCTTCCTTCTAGTCCCAGTTTCTGTAATACTTTCACCATAAAGGGGTGTTGGATTTTGTCAAATGCCTTTTCTGCATCTGTTGAGATGACTATGTGATTTTTGTCCTTCAGACCATTTATATGGTGTATTACATTTATGGATTTGCGTATGTTGAACCATCCCTGCATCTCTGGGACAAAGCCTACTTTGTTGGGTTGAGTAATCTTTTTTATATATTCTTTATTCTGTTTGCCAATATTTTGTTGAGAATTTTTCCATCTATGTTCATGAGGGTGATTGGTCTGTAATTTTCTTTTTTTTGATCTGTCTTTGTCCAGTTTGGGTATCACTGTACTGTGCTAAGCTTGTTGAGCTCCTTGAATGAGTTACTTTCCCTACGAACAGGATTGATCACAGCAAGATCAAACTTTCCTCATTTGTAAAATCTACCAAGTTGTATATCTTAGTAATTTCATGTCATTTCTAATGTATTTTCGTTAGAAAAGAAAGATCTTCATTTCTGTACAGTGTAGTGTGTGAAATAACCTTGTTCTGCTCTTTGAATGAGTTGCTTTCTTATGAAGACGGTTGATCACAGCAAGTTCAACCTTTCACCATTTGTACAATCTAACAAGATGTACAATTTCCTAACTTGCTTTCATTTCTAATGTACTTTCTTTAGAAAGGAAAGATCTTGATTTCTGAACACTGTACTGTGTTAGATAAGCATGTTCAGCTCTTTGAATGAATTGCTTTCATACGAACAGGATTGATAACAGCAAGATCAAACTTTCCTTGTTTGTACAATCTAACAAGATGTACAACTTAGTATGTTCCTTTCATTTCTAATATAGTTTCATTAGAAAATAAATATCTGTACTGTATTAACTCCCCTTTTTCAGCTCATTAAATGAGTTGCTTCTGTACGAAGAGTGTTGATCACAGCAAGATCAAACTTTCCTCGTTTGTACAATATAACAAGATGTACAACTTAGTAAGTTGCTTTCATTTCTAATGTAGTTCCGTTAAGAAAGAAAGATCTTCATTTCTGAACACTGTACTGTGTTTAATAAGCTTTTTCAGCTCTTTGAATGAGTTGCTTTCATACGAACAGGATTGATCACAGCAAGATCAAAATTTCCTTGTTTGTACAATATAACAAGATGTACATCTTAGTAACTTGGTTTCATTTCTAATTTAGTTCCATTAAGAAAGAAAGATCTTAATTGCCGAACACTGTACTGTGCTATTTAAGCTTGTTGAGCAATTTGAATGAGTTGCTTTCATATGAAAAGGATTGATCACAGCAGGATCAAAATGTCCTCATTTGTACAATCTATAAGGATGTACAACTGAATATCTTTATTTCATTTCTAAATCAGTTTCGTTAGAAAAGAATTATCTTCATCATCAAACACTCTACTGTGTGAAATACGCTTTTTCACCTCTGTGAATGAGTTGCTTTCTTACTGCGACGGTTGATCACAGCAAGTTGAAACTTTCACTGATTTTACAATCTAACAAGGTGTACAATTTAGTATCTTGGGTTCATTTCTAATGTAGTTCCGTTCAAAAAGAAAGATATTCATTTCCAAACTCTGTACTGTGCTCACTAATCTTGTTGGGCTCCTTGAATGAGTTGCTTTCGTACAAACAAGATTGATCACAGCAAGATCAAACTTTCCTCGTTTGTACAATCTAAAACGATGTACAACTCTGGAACTTCATTTCATTTCTAATCTAATTTCATTATAAAGGAAAGATCTTAATTTCTGAACACTGTACTGTTTTAACTAAGCTTGTTCAGCTGTTTGAATGAGTTGCTTTCATACGAACAGTATTGATCACAGCAAGATCAATCTTTCCTTGTTCCTATAATCTAATAAGATGTACAACGTAATAACTTCATTTGATTTCTAATGTAGTTTCCTCAGAAAAGGAAGATCTTCATTGCAGAACACTGTACTGTGTGAAATAAGCTTGTTAAGCTCCTTGAATGAATTGGTTTCTTACGAACATGGTTGAGCACAGCAAGTTCAAACTTTCACCGTTTGTACAATCTAACAAGATGTGCAACTTAGTAACTTGGTTTGATTTCTAATGTAGTTCAGTTAGGAAAGAAATATCTTCATTTCTGAACACTGTACTGGGCTAAGCAGTTGAGCTCCTTGAATGAGTTGCTTTCCTATGAACAAGAATGATCACAGAAAGCTGAAAAGTGTGTTTGCCAAGCATGGCCTGGAGAATATAGCACCCATTGGTGATTAATACGACCCTCATGAGCATGAACTCTTATGTCACGTGCCAGCTGGTGTTGAAATGCAGCCTGGCTCAGTGAGAATTGTAAGGCAAGATGGCTACAAATTTCATGGCCGCACCATTAGACTTGCCTGAGTGGAAATGGCAATGGAGTCTCAGAGAAGGCTGTGAACAGGCCATCAGGAACTGAATGTTCTCCCAGAGTACAGGCACCTGTGTTCCTTTATTTATTAAACTAGGTTTGTATTGTACATGAAGTACTTCATGTGATCTGTTATTGGGTTTAGTCATATTGGCTTTATTTCTGAGCTATACTGTGGATTTTATGTGACCTGTTTGGTCTCATCAGAAGTCTTGCCATTGGGCATTTTTTAAACAATGTGACAATTGTTTCTATGGCCTTTAGAAAATGTGTTCATGAAAATTATTTTTAAATTGCTACTCTGATGACCTTGAATCCAAAATCCTCTTAACTGTATTTTCAACTAATTATTGGAATTCATACGTCTCTTGTATTATATCTTGTATTTTATTGTATTACAGTAGGTATTGGTCTGACAGTTGAGGTACTTAATGATAAGCTTTATATTTATATAAATTTAAATCTTTTGAGTTAAAATTGTTATATACATACTGATTTTCTTTTTGTTTTGTTATTTTCCATTTAGCCATCTTTTGTCCTTGAGTCAGTCCCTACTAGGACTCACACTATTGTCCCATGTCCTCCCTCCTCCTTGCCAATCCATTTGAAACGTCTAAGAGAAGAGCAGGCAAGACTTGAAGGCAGAGAGCATTCAAGCAAAGTGAGGCAAGGAGTTACGTACACATGCTTGTTGTAGCAGATTTCACTCCTGCCTTCTGTCAAGCTTGCCTTGGGAGTGGAAGTAGTAGGGACAAATTTGCTAGTTTCAAGCCAGGCATGGTGGTTCATGACTTTAGTCCCAGCACTCAGCACGCTGAGGTAGGGAGGATCATCATGAGTTGAAGGCTGTGCTATAGAGTGAATTCCAGCTTAGTCAAGGCTACAGTGAGATGCTGCCTCAAAAAAGAAGAAAAAGCTAGTTTCCCACAGTTTCTCAGTAATGCTGAGATTTATTCCTTCAGTTGGTATGAACAAATTACTGCCTCTTTTACATTGAAAGTTGTTTTTGTAGTGTTGGAAAGTGAACCCAGGGTCTTATGCATGCTAGGCAAGCACTCTACCACTGAGCTACACCTTCAATGCTGACAATGTTTATTTACCTTTTTTTGTTTTTTCGAGGCACGGTCTTGCTGAAGCTTAGGCTGACCTGGAATTCACTATGCAGTCTCAGGTTGCCCTCAACTCAGGGTGATCCTCCTATTGCCTCCCAAGTGCTAGAATTAAAGGCGTGCACCACACCTAGCTGTTTACTTTTTTTTTGAGAGGGAATGGGTGCACCAGGGCCTTTCAGCTGCCGTGAACAAACTCCAGACACATGGACACCTTTGTGGGCATTAGCGACATTGCACATTTGCATTGCTGCTGTGTCTGGCTATGTGGGATCTGGAGGATTCAGACAGGAATCCTTGGGCTTCAAGGTAAGGTCTGACTCTAGCCCAGGCTGACTGGCTAGCCTCAAACTCATGGCAATCCACCTACCTCTGCCTCCTGAGTGCTGGGATTAAAAGCATGCATCACCACACCCAGCTTAAGTCACATTTTTATTCTAGCTCCCCTTTTATATGTTAATCTCAAAGTTTATGAAACCATGTATGGTTTCTTTTTGTTTCACTCCTCTCTTTCACCTTGTTGATGTAGGAAGCTTTTTTGTGTGTGTAAATGTCCTATACTTTCATGTGTGTGTGCATGTTTGTGTATGTGGGCACAAGTGTGTGGAGTGCACGTGTGTGTGTAGGCCAGAGTTGATGGTGGGTGTCTCATTGTATCTTTGTCCACTTCATTATTATAATGTTATTTATTTGCAATCACATTAAGAAAAGGGGATGGAGACCAGGCACATCAGCACCTCCTGTCACTACAAACATGTCCACCTTGTGCATCTAGCTTTACGTGGGTGCTGGGGAATGGAACCTGGACTACAAGGATTTGCTGGGAAACACTTTTAACCACTGAGCCATCTCTACAGCTTGCTGAAACACATTTATTTTTTTGTTTTGTTTTTCGAAGTAGAGCCTCACTCCTGCCCAGGCTGACCTGGAATTAACTATGTAGTCTCAAGGTGGCCTTGAACTCATGGAGATCCTACTACCTCTGTCTCCTTAGGGCTGGGATTAAAGGTGTGTGCCACCACACCAGGCTTAAAAATTAAAATTTAAAAAATATTATATTTTCATTTATTTTCGGGCTGGGGAGATGGTATAAGGAATTTTGCCTGTGAAGCTATGGGATCCTGGTTCAATTCTCCAGGACTCATGTAAACCAGATGCCCAAGGGGCATCTCTCCAGCCCCCTGAATCACTTCTTCAAACAATGATATCTTAATTGGTTTACCAATAGTAGGTTTGCATGAGGCTTATTTACATATCGTTAGTTTTTTTATTTTTGGAGAGAGAGAGAGAGAGTGAGTGAGGGAGAGAGAGGAAGACAGATAGAGATGGACATGACAGCAGCCTCTCAGCTGCTGTGAATGAAATACAGATGCATGCACTACCTTGTGGTCAAGTACGGCATTGCGCCCTTGCATCACTTTGTATCTGGCCAAATGTGGGACCTGGAGATTGGAAACACTGGAGATTGGAATCAGCGTTCTTAGGCTTACGAGGCAGGCACCTTAACCGCTAAGCCATCTCTCCAGCCCATATCCTTGGTTTTGAATCATCCTCCCACCATCCCATCCCTCCCTCATCCCCCACCCCTGCTTAAACCCTGCCCTCCTGTGATTCCTCTACCACATTCAGGTCCCATGTACTTCAGTGTCCTCTCTCGCAGTAGCTGCCACTGCCTCATTATAGCGTCTTGTTCTTTATAAACACTCTGACTTTCAGCTGCTCATCTAGAAATTTGAAGCTCAGATCTGCAAGTCAAAGAGAGTGTGCAGCTGTGGCATTCTGTGATGTGAACTCTGGGATGAGGATGCAGAAGCCTTATCCACCTGAGCACCTGTCTTAGTGTACTGCTGCTGGCACTGTACTCACTCCCCTGAAGTGCTGGGGGAGGGTGACTGACTTTCCTGGCTGGGAGAGACTAGCTTAAGCTTCCCATGCCCAGGTCCTTTCAGGCCCCTTGAGCTTACCCTGCCCCTGTTTCCACTGTTTGGGGTCCTCTTCTCTGGATGTTGATCCATGGCAGCCTCTGATGAGCTTTATGTGTTGGGGTGTCTGAAGCTGGGCATCAGGAGACAGCCAAGGCTCTCATTCCAAGGTCCCTGTCATTCTGAGAGGGGGATACATTTAGGGTGACTGGATCCCTGAAGGTTAAAAAAAAGCACAAGAAAGTCTGTGCTTGCCAGAAATCCAGGATGATCTGACTTCTTATCTCTTGCCTAGTTCCTTAGACCTGTTTCTCCACAAGCAACCAGGACTGTAGAGAGCTGCGAGGTGCCACGCCTTAAAGATGGCGCTGGCTTCCGCCTTCCGCCTTCCCAATGGCGAGTGCTCTCCTGGATAATTAAGTCCTTATTTGGCTTGGGCCGTGATCTAGGCTTGCTTCCGCATATGTGGACCTATCTGCATTCACCACGTGGCTTACCAGGGTTGGCTGTTCAAAGGCTTCTTAAGTTTCGGGCGGGCTTTTCCCCGGGTCAGAAGATTGTTCAAGGTTCCTGAATAAACTGCTGAAAGAAGAGTCTGAGCGTTGCGTCTTCCTTGCTGGTCAAGGCGGACGCGACACAGGACCCCTGGAACTTAGTGCCAGGGCTAGCCTCTTCCTGAAACAGCCCCTAGCCCTAACCAACCAGCTGGGTCCCTGGTTCACCTGAGCCAGAAGACAGCCCACCACCCTAAGGTTATAAATACCTTTACAAGGGGAGGACAGGCTCTCTGACCACTTGAAAACTTCGAGGTGTGGGTGAGTTTTTCCTTGCCATCTACCTGGTATTATGGTGTATAAGAAATGTAGGAAAGAGAGGGTCATTGAGTTTGCAATGTGATCTTATAATTTAGAAATGGCCATGGGCAGTGTGAAGCAGGTTTGTGGGATGCCTGCATGGAGATCCCATGGGGCATGAGGATGGACCTTGGGTTGTAGTGGAGACCCAGTGGCGATGCCGGGACCAGGAGATGGCTGCCTAGGAGGGCTGCCAGCCCCACATGAGGTTTTCCAGGACTGTGCGTAGCCTAGCTGGAGGGGCGGAATTGGAACTCCAGAGACTTGTTGCTGGTTAGAATTATTGCTCTTAGAGATTTGTCATTGACTAGAGTTGTTGGACTTGGAGCTACAGAGTTTGATGTTTGCCCTGGTTGTTTTAAATCTTGCATTGCTTGAATATTTCTTTGCTTTGCCCAATGCCATCCTTTGCAGTGTGAATGTTTATTCTGTGTCATTATGGGTTTGGGAGAGGATTTTTTTTTTGGTATCATGGCTCAGTCAAGAGACCTTAGATTATGGGGATGTATGAACATCATTAGGATTGATAAAAACTATGGGGATTTTGAAAGTTGCATGAATGCATTTCATTTTACCTCATGTATGGTTTTCAGTTTATGGGGGCCAGGAGCAGAATGTGGTGGTTTGATTCAGGTGTCTCCCATAAACTTAAGTGTTCTTAATGCTAGTCTCCCCAGCTGATGTCAATTGAAAATTAAAGCCTCCTGGTGGTAGAGTATTGTTGGGGGCGGGCTTATGGGTATTAGGGCCAGCTTCCCCTTGCCATGTTTGACACACTCTTCTGTTGCTATGGTCCACCGTATGTTGGCCGGTGGTGATGTCCACCCTCGGTTCATGCCATGATTTCCCCTGCCATCATGGAGCTTTCCCCTCGAGCCTGTAAGCCAAAGTAAGCCTTTTTTTCCCCACAATCTGCTCTTGGTCGGGTGATTTCTACCAGCAGTGCGAACCTGACTGCAACATCCTCCCATTACAAAATATTTTATTCACCTGTTTGATAGGGAGAGAGAGAGAGGAAGAGGCAGATAGACAGAACAGGCACACCAGGGACTTCAGCTACTGCAACGAAATTTCAGGCACATGCCCCACCTTGTGAATCTAGCTTATGTTGGTCCTAGGGAATCAAACGTGGGTCCTTAGGCTTTGCAGGCAAGTGCCTTAACTGCTAAGCCATCTCTTCAGTCTTATCATCACATATTTATTGGTTATTTTATATCCTTTATTATTTCTCTCAGGATGGATTGACCTATCTGAGGTCGTTCATGCTTCCAAATTAATTTAAGATTTTTTTTCTATTTGTGTGACAAATGGTGGTCAGATCTTGGTGGGGATTGCATTGACTCTGTAGATTACATTTTTTTTTTTTTTTTTTTTTTTTTGAGGTAGGGTCTCACTCCAGCTCAGGCTGACCTGGAATTCACTTGGTAGTCTCAGGGTGGCCTCAAACTCACAGCGATCCTCCTACCTCTGCCTCCTGAGTGCTGGGATTAAAGGTGTGCACTACCACACCCAGTTTGTAGATTGCTTTTGGTCAGAGCCAGTTTCAAAACATTGATGCTTCCAATCCCTGGGCATGGGAGGAGAGGTCTGTTACTGGTGTTTTCTGGAACTTTCCAGGTTCTTGGCCTCTTACTCCAAGAACTGAAGAAAGGTGCACACAGGTAGTTAAGCAGCAAGACACTTCATGAGGAGCAAAGTGATGATGAAGGGTTAGCACACTGCCCAAGGGGCAGCAGGCACTGACTGGAGTGGAGAGTGCTCACAGGCCCAGGGACATGGTCAGGGCCATTGCTCTGCAGGAGACTTAGGTGAGGATGGGTCATTTGCTAGAGAAATAGTTTGGTGCTCTGGTTTCAGTTACAGACAGCTTTCCATTTCTCTACAGTGCATGGAACTTCACATGATGCATTTATTTTTATCATATTCATACCTATTCATACATAGGCATACAATAATAAATAGGGCTTTCTTCCTGAAAGTCCACTTATGCACTCAACAATATGCATGTACCCTAAAGCCCTTCAGGCTGGGTGGCCCCTACTGTTTTGATTCCTAAGCTATCTTAGAATGTATTTGAATGGGTGCTTATTGGAAACAATGGCTCCAAGGGGAGGAGAAAACAGTTCTGTTATGTGGTCCCAGGTGTACATGTAGCTGTAGCTCAGTGCAGGTGGGGTTCCAGGTTGCTAGGTGCATTGTATAAGAGAAGGGTGTGCTTGCAATTCAGGCCAAGCAATGTCCAGGGTGCCTGAACTACTCATTATGCCTGCCTGCCTCTGATCCTTATATATTCGAATGTCTTCTTCAGTTTCTTTCTCAAGTGTTTTAAAATTTTCACTTCCATGTTTAGGGTTTTTGTTGTTGTTTTTCAAGGCAGGGTCTCATTCTAGGTCAGGCTGACCTGGAGTTCACTCTGTATCCTCAGGGTGGCCTTGAATTCAACAGTGATACTCTTACCTCAGCCTCCCAAGTGCTGGGACTAAAGGCATGCTCCACACACCCGGAGCCATGGTTAGGTTCATTCTCAAGTTTTTGTATGTGTGTTGTGTGTGTGTGTGTGTGTGTGTGTGTGTGTGTGTGTGTTTGTGTGTGTATCCATCCATTCACCTCTCTGTCTACGTCGTCTATGTATTTGTGGCAATTATGAATGGGATTGTTTCCCTGGTTTCATCCTCAGCATGTTTGGTATTGTCTTTACATGGGTACTGTGGAATCAAACTAGGGCCAGCAGGCTTTGCAAGCAAACACCTTTCACCTCTGAGCCATCTCCACAGCCCATATTGGATATTGGTATATAGGAAGGGTACTTACTAATTTTTGTTCTAAACTTGAAATATAATTCATGTATTTATTTGGGGGAGAGAGAGAATGAATGAACAGAGCAAGCCAGGATCTCAAGGTCATCAGGCATTACAAGCAAGAATCGTTGACCACTGAGAAATCTCTAGCCCTTTTAAAAACTTTTCATTGAGGCTGGATCAATGGCTTAGCAATTAAGATGCTTGCCTGTGAAGCTCAAGGACCCAGGTTTGATTCCCCAGGACCCACGTAAGCCAAATACACAAGGTGGCGCAAGTGTCTGGAGATTGTTTGCAGTGGCTGAGGCCCTGGCATGCCCATTCTTTCTCTTTCTCTTCCTCTTTTCTCTTTCTCTCAAATAATTGCATAAAAATTTTAAGTACCTTTGTGGACAGGTTCCATAAATGAAGACAATATGCCATGACCATAACCCTCTCCCACCACCCTCCCTTCCCTCACCACGATCCTACTCCATTGAATCTCTTCTTTCTAACTAGTTTCTCTTCAGTGTTGGTGTCTTCATGTTTTTCCCTCCTATCATGAGGGCCTTGTGTAGGTAACATTAGCCACCTTAAAAATTATAAATATCCTAGATGCTTTGTGTGATAATTTTTAGCTTAATTTTATTTATTGGCAACTTTTGTACATGTGTATAATGTATTTTGACCATAATCATCTCCCATTACCTTCTTTTCTTTGTCTCACTGAACTCTTCCTCCTCCCCACCTAGTAGTCCCTCTTCTACATGGATGTCTTTGCGACTGTGTGACTGAGTGTGTGAATGTTTGAGTTACACAGTTTAATGAGGGTTGCTTACACAAGCATGGTGGTGTTTATTTTATAGAGTTCTTGCAACCTTCCACTGTGTGCACCATTGAATAAAATGTCTCCCCCTTCCCCAGCAGCCACTATCTTTTAAAATATTAGCCCCTTTGATTTATTTTCATAGCCCATTTTTAATTGGGAAATTTGTCTTTTTGATGTATAGTTTTTGGAGATCATTACATACCCTAGACATTAATAATCTGTCAGATGTATCACTTGGAAAGATTTTCTCCATTTTGTGGTCTGGGAAGATGGGTTCAATCTGGTGTATAGTTCCAAGAGGGTAGTCTGGCATAGTGCAGAAACACATTGGCAGAATTGTGAAGTGCCTGGTCACATCACATCACATCCTGTCAGCAAGCAGAGAGGGGACAGGAAGTAAAGCTGAGCTGTAAGACCTCAAGCCTCTCCTCTAATGACTGACCTCTTGTCCCTTCTCCTGAAGGCTCTACATCCCTCCAGTACAGCGCCAACATTTGAGACATTCAGACAGCATCATGACCCTTATAACTTAACCAACTATCAGACTACCTAAGCCTGTCTGGGGTCCCAAAGAAGTGCTATAGTCAAATGATAAATGATAGGCTTTGTGATGGCACTGCCTGCGCTTGAGAATCTGCTTTGTCAGAGCTGTGTGATCTCCAGTAAGTTATATATATATGTATGTATGTATGTATATATATATTTGGTTTTTTGAGGTAGGGTCTCGCTCTATTCCAGGCTGACCTGGAATTCACTATATAGTGTCAGGGTGGCCTCGAAATCATGGCAATACTCCTACCTCTGCTTCCCAAGTGTTGAGATTAAAGGCGTGTGCCACCACACCCAGCTCAGCAAGTTAGTTTTGTTTTTATACCTCAACTTCTCTCATTGATGTGATATGACCAGTAAATGGACCTTTTTCATAAGTCGAGAAATTTGTGTTCAAGTCTTCTAATTCTTTATATTTCCGTGTCTTTTATGTTTCTTCCTTCTTTCACAAGTGCATCAAATTTAATATATTTAATATTAAATCTCCTTTATCTCCTTACACGATTTAGTTTTCTTTCCTGTCAACCAGATGTACCACCTTGTATTCACTTTCTTCTTTTAATTATGAATTTTTTATTGACACCATCTATATGAACATACAAAAAACATATTATATTTCCCTCCCCTCCCCACATTTCACTTTAGAACACCAATCTCCATCGTATCCCCTCCGTCTCTCCATTAGTCTTTCTTTTAATTTGATGTCATCATCTTTTTCTTCTGTTTTGAGGGTCTTGTGAAGATATTGCTAGGCACTGCAAAGTCATGGATATCGAGGCCAATTTCTGTCTAGGCAGTTGCATTGTAAGAAGTCATACTCTTCCTTTGGTTCTTCCATTTGATCCGCCCCCTCTTCTGCCATGGTCCCTGAGCCATGGAGGGTGTGACAGAGGTGTTTCAGTGCCGGGCACTCCTCTATCCCTTCTTCTCAGCACTATGTTGCCTTTTGGGTCATCCCAGTGGTCATTGCCATCTGAAAAAAGAAGCATCTCTAACCAGAAGTGAGAGTAGCATTAATATGTGAACATGAACATAAAATGTAGTGCCCCAGGGCAGCTTGTTGGGAATAATACATACATTTAGTCAGACAAGAGCAGGCTTTATACCCCTAAGGCTCATGACCTCACCTACCATAGACTTTTGCTTAGGTTTTTCAGTACCCTCCCATAGAGAGGGCCTTCAGTCCAACTATGGAGCAGTTCGTTACCCCAAGAGTAGACATGCCACTATTGCACCCGTTTAGTCATTGTGCCTGCATGGCCAAACTTGAATATTCAGTGTCCACTGTTTTCACTGCTGATGACTCCTGTCTCCCATACGGCTGCATGCAGTGCAGCTATTTCCAGCTTTCAGTTGGCTGGTCTACATGCAGAAGGTTTTCTGCTTGGTACCAGCTTGCTTTCTCAGTGACCTTGCCTCTCAGGCAAGAGATGTCTTCAGCAATAGGGTCGTACTATCTGTTTCTCAAGGGAAACCAAGGGCTTTGGCAAAATCCTTTAATGTTTTGGAGGCTACTGGGGCCTCCTTGGCCAACAACTCACTGGAAGGTATCCCATCCCAGGCACTGAAAATTTTCTAGTAACAGTCTACAGTTTCTAGATGTGCAATTCTTCAAAAGAGTAGGTTTACTTAAGTCTTATTGACAATATCTTGAATTTAAATTGGCCTCCCCCTGCTCTTCTTTTACGTCTTTTCTTCCCATGGCCTCGCTTAGGCCATTCCCCTCCCTGTAATCTGTTCTTCTACTTACATATGTGCAATACCATACACGTAAGTCCTTCCCTTTCCTCTCACTTATAGCCTTTTACCAGCTTACTGGTTTCTGGTACCTACTTTTGGTTCCAGTTGACACACAAGTCTATACATTTGTAGCTTAGGATCCACATATGAGAGAGAACATGTGACATTTGGCTTTCTGAGCCTGGGTTACCTCACTTAGTATAATCCTTTCCAGATCCATCCATTTCCCTGCAAATTTCAGGATTTCATTTTTTGTTACCGCTGAATAGAACTCCATTGTGTAAATGTGCCACATCTTTATTATCCATTCATCTGTGGAGGGACATCTAGGCTGATTCCATTTCCTAGCTATTGTGAATAGAGCAGCAATAAACATGGTTGTACAAGTATCTCTAAGGTAGTGAGAAGAGTCCTTTGGATATATGACTAGGAGTGCTATAGCTGGATCATATGCTAAATATATTTTTAGCTGTCTCAAGAACCTCCACACTGATTTCCACAATGGATGGACCAGATTACATTCCAACAGTGTAGAAGTGTTGCTCTTTTTCCACATCCACTCCAACACTTATTGTCATTTGTTTTCTTGATGGTAGCCATTCTGACAGTAGTGAAATGGAATCTCAAAGTGGTTTTAATTTGCATTTCCTGATGGCTAAGGATGTGGAACACTTTTTTAGATGTTTATATGCCATCTGTATTTCATCTTCTGAGAATTCATTATTTAGTTCCATAGCCCACTTTTTAACTGGGTTGTTTGAATTCTTATTATTCTGGGTTTTGAGTTGTTTGTATATTGTGGATATTAATCCTCTGTCAGATGTATACCTGGCAAAGATTTTCTCCAATTCTGTAGGTTGTCTTTTTACTCTATTCACAGTGTCTTTGCTGTACAAAAGCTTTGTAGTTTCATAAGGTCCCAGTGGTTGATTAGTGGTTTTATTCCCTGAGCAATTGGAGTTATATTCAGAAAGTCCTTGCCTATGCCAATGTGTTCAAGGGTTTCCCCTACCTTTTCCTCTAGCAGTTTCAGAGTTTCAGGTCTGATATTGAGGTCCCTGATCCATTTGGACTTGACTCTTGTGCATGGAGAGAGACAAGGATCTATGTTTATCCTTTTACATCAGATGTGCAGTTTTCCCAGCACCAATTGTTAAAGAGGCTATCTTTTCTCCAATGAACATTTTTGGCATTTTTTTCAAAAATCAGGTTGCTGTAGCTGCCTGGATTAATATTTGGGTATTCTATTCTGTTCCATTGATCTACCTGTCTGTCCTTGTGCCAGTACCATGCTGTTTTTGTTACTATGGCTTTGTAATATAACTTAAAATTGGGTATGGTTATACCACCAGCCTGATTTTGGTTGCGCAAAATTGTTTTGGCTATTCGAGGTTTTTTCTGTTTCCAGATGAATTTTAGGATTGTCTTTTCTGTTTCTGTGAACAATGTTATTGGATTTTAATGGGGATCGCATTAAATGTGTAGATTGCTTTTGGTAAGGTTGACATTTTCACAATATTGATTCTTCCAGTCCCGGAGCATGGGATGTCTTTCCATTTCCTTGTGTCTTCAGCAATTTGTCTATCGAGTTTTTTAATGTTCTCATTGTAGAGATCCTTCACTTCCTTGGTTTAGTTTATTCCAAGGTTTTTTTTTTTTTTTTTTGAGTCATTTGTGAATGGGAGAGATTCCCTGATTTCATCCTCTGCACGTTTGTTGTTAGTGTATAGAAAAGCTATTGATTTCTGTGTTTTTATTTTGTATCCTGCTACACTGCTAAAAGTGTTTATCAGCTCTACAGTTTGCTGGTAGATAGAGTCTTTAGGGTCTGTTATGTACAGAATCATATCGTCTGCAAAAAATGATAGTTTGATCTTTCCCTTCCTATTTGTATCCCTTTTATGAGTGTCTTTTGCTTTATTGCTATGGCTAAGACTTCCAGGAATATACTAAATAGTAGTGGGGAAAGTGGACACCTGAATTTAGAGGAAAAGCTTAAAAAAAACTGTACTGTAATAAGCTTGTTGAGCTGCTTGAATGATTTGCTTTGCTACAAACAGGATTGATCACAGCAGGATCAAACTTTTCTCCTTTGTACAATCTCACAAGATGTACAACTTAGTATCTTCGTTTCATTTCTAATGTAGTTTCATTAGAAAGGAAAGATCTTCGTATCCCAAAACTGTACTGTGTTAGATATGCTTGTTCAGCTCTTGGAATGAGTTGCTTTCTTATGAAGAGGGTTGATCACAGCAAGTTCAAACTTTCACAGATTGTACAATCTAACAAGATGTATAAGTTAGTTTCTTGGTTTGATTTAAAATGCACTTTCATTAGAAAAGAAAGATCTTCATTTCTGAAAACTGTACTGTACTAAGTAAGCTCGTTGAGCTCGTTCAATGAGTTGCTTTCCGACAAACAAATTTGATCAAAGTAAGATCAATCTTTCCTCATTTGTAAAATCTAAAAGGATGTACACCTTATTAAATTCATTTCATTTCTAATGTAGTTTCTTTAGAGAGGAAAGATTTTCGTATCGCAACACTGTACTGTGTTAGATAAGCTTGTTCAGCTCTGTGAATGAGTTGCTTTCTTACGAAGACGGTTGATCAGAGAAAGTTCAAACTTTCACCGATTTAACTACCTAACAAGATGTACAACTTAGTATCTTGGTTTTATTTCAAATGCACTTTCGTTAGAAAAGAAAGATATTCATTTACAAAACCAGTACTGTACTAACTAAGCTAGTTGAGTTCCTTGAATGAGTTGCTTTCCAAAGAACAGGATTAATCACAACTAGATCAATCTTTCGGTGTTTGTACAATGTAAGAAGATGTACAGCCTGGTAAATTCATTTTATTTCTAATGTTGTTTCTTTAGAAAGGAAAGATCTTCGTATCCGAACACTGTACGGTCTTAGGTAAGGTTGTTCAGCTCTTTGAATGAGTCACTTTCTTATGAAGATAGTTGATCTCAGCAAGTTGAAACTTTCACCAATTGTAATACCTAACAAGATCTACAAATTAGTATGTTGGTTTCATTTCTAATGCACTTTCATTAGAAAATAAAGATCTTCTTTTCCAAAAACTGTACTGTACTAACTAAGCTTGTTGAGCTCCTTGAATGAGTTGCTTTCCTAAGAACAGGATTGATCACAGCAAGATCAAACTTTCCTCATTTGTACAATCTAAAAGGATGTACAACTTAGTAACTTCATTTCTCATGTAGTTTCATGAGAACGGAAAGATCTTCGTATCCCAACACTGTACTGTGTTAGATACGCTTGTTCAGCTCTTTGAAAGACTTGCTTTCTTAGGAAGACCGTTGGTCAGAGTAAGTTCAAACTTTGACCAGTTGAACTATCTAACAAGATGTACAACTTGGTAACTTCGTTTCATTTTTAATGTAGTTTCATTAGAAAAGAAAGATCTTCATTTCCGAACACAATACTGTACCAACTAAGCTTGTTGAGGTGCTTGAATGAGTTGCTTTCCTACGAACAGGATTGATCACAGCCAGATCAAACTTTCCTCATTTGTACAATCTCAAAGCATGTACAACTTAGTAACTTCTTTTCATTTCTAATGTAGTGTGTTTAGAAAGGAAAGATTTTCGTATCCCAACACTGTACTGTGTTAGGTAAGCTTGTTCAGCTCTTTGAATGAGTTGCTTTCTTACGAAGATGGTTGATCATAGCAAGTTCAAATTTCACCGATTGAAAAACATAACAGGATGTACAACTTAGTGTCTTGGTTTCATTATTAATGAACTTTAATTAGAGAAGAAAGATCTTCTTTTCCAAAAACTGTACTGTACTAAGCTTGTTGAGCTCCTTGAATGAGCTGCTTTCCTACGAACAGGATTGGTCAATGCAAGGTCAAACTCGTTCTGCTCTTTCAATGAGTTGCTTTCTTACGAAGACGGTGATCACAGCAAGTTCAAACTGTCCTCATTTGTACAGTCTAACAAGATGTACAACTTAGTATCTGTTTTGAATTCAAATGTGCTTTCATTAGAAAAGAAAGATCTTCATTTCCAAAAACTGTATTGCGCTAACTAAGCTCGTTGAGCTCCTTGAATGAGTGGCTTTTCTACGAACAGGATTGATCACAGCAAGATAAAACTTTCTCATTTCTACAATCTAAACGGTTGTATAACATAGTAACTTTGTTTCATTTCTAATGTAGTTTTGTTAGAAAGGAAAGATCTTCTTTTCCGAAAACTGTACTGTACCAACTAAGGTTGTTGAGCTTCTTGAATGAGTTGCCTTCCTACGAACAGGATTGATCAAAGACAGATCAAACTTTCCTCGTTTGTACAGTGTAACAAGATGTAAACTTAGTATCTTGGTTTGATTTCAAATGCACTTTCGTTAGAAAAGAAAGATCTTCACTTCCAAAAACTATACTGCACTAACTAAGTATGTTGAGCTCCTTGAATGAGTTGCTTTCCTACGAACAGGATTGATCACAGCCAGATCAAACTTTGCTCATTTGTACAGTCTAAACAAGATATACAACTTAGTAACTTCATTTCATTTGTAATGTAGTTTCAGTAGAAAAGAAAGATCTTCATTTCTGAAAACTGTACTGTATTAACTAAGCTTGTTGATCTCCATGAATGTGTTGCTTTCCTACGAACAGGATTGATCACAGGAAGATCAAACTTTCCTTATTTGTACTATCTAAAAGGATGTACAACTTAATAACTTCGTCTCATTTCTAATGTAGTTTTGTTGGAATGGAAAAATCTTCATATCCCAACACTGTACTGTGTTAGATAAGCTTGTTCAGCTCTTTGAATGAGTTGCTGTCTTATGAAGACGGTTGATCAGGGCACGTTCAAACTTTCACCGATTGAAACACCTAACAAGATGTACAACGTAGTATCTTGGATTGAATTCAAATACACTTTCAGTAGAAAAGAAAGATCTTCATTTCCAAAAACTGTACTGTACTAACTAAGGTCGTTGAGGTCCTTGAATGATTTGCTTTCGTATGAACAGGATTGATTACAGCAAGAACAAGCTTTCCTCATTTGTACACTCTAAAAGGTTTTACAATATAGTAACTTCTTTTCATTTCTAATGTCGTTTCATTAGAAAGGAAAGATCTTCATATCCCAAAACTGTACAGTGTTAGATAAGCCTGGTGAGCTCTTTGAATGAGTTGCTTCCTTACGAAGACGGTTGATCACAGCAAGTTCAAGTTTTCACTGATTGAAATACCTAACAAGGTGTACAACTTAATATCTTGGTTTGATTTCAAATGCACTTTCGTTAAAAAAGAAAGATATTCATTTCATAAACTGTACTGCACTAACTAAGCTCATTGAGCTCATTGAATGAGTTGCTTTCCTACGAACAGGATTGATCACAGCCAGATCAAACTTTCCTCGTTTGTACAATCTAACAAGATGTACAACTTGGTAACATCCTTTCATTTCTAATGTAGTTTCATTAGAAAAGAAAGATCTTCATTTCTGAAAACTGTACTGTACCAACTAAGCTTGCTGAACTCCTTGAATGAGTTGCTTTCCTACGAACAGGATTGATCACAGCCAGATCAAACTTTCCTCGTTTGTACAATCTAACACTATGTACAACTTAATAACTTCGTTTCCTTTCTAATGTAGTTTCGTTAGAAAGGAAAGATCTTCGTCTCCAAAAACTGTACTGTGCTAGATAAGCTTGTTCAGCTCTTTGAATGTGTCACTTCTTTACAAAGATGGTTGATCTGAGCAAGTTCAAACTTTCACCGATTGTAATACCTATCAAGATGTACAATTTAGTATGTTGACTTCATTTCAAATGCACTTTCATTAGAAAAGAAAGATCTTCTTTCTGAAAACGGAATTGTACTAAGCTTTTTGAGCTCCTTGAATGTGTTGCTTTCCTATGAAGAAGTTTGATCACAGCAAGATTAAACTTTCCTTGTTTGTACAATCTAACAAGGTGTACACCTTAGTTTATTGGTTTGATTTCAAATGAGCTTTTGTTAGAAAAGAAAGATCTTCATTTCCAAAAAGTGTACTGTACTAACTAAGCTTGTTTATTTCCTTGAATGAGTTGCTTTCCTACGAACAGGATTGAAAACAGCAAGGTCAAACTTTCCTCGTTTGTACAATCTAACAAGATATACAACTTAGCAACTTTGTTTCATTTTTAATGTATTTTCATTAGAAAGGAAAGATCTTCGTATCCCAACACTGTACTGTATAAAATAAGCTGTTTTCTGCTCTTTGAATGAGTTGCTTTCTTACTAAGTAGGTTGACCACAGCAAGTTCAAACTTTCACCGATTGTACAATCTAACAATATGTACAACTTAATATCTTGGTTTGATTTCAAATGCACTTTCCTTAGAAAAGAAAGATCTTAATTTCCAAAACTGTACTGTACTAACTGTGCTTTTTGTGCTCCTTGAATGAGTTGCTTTCCTACGAACAGCATTGATCACAGCAAGATCAACCTTTCCTTGTTTATACAATATAACAAGATGTACAACTTAACAACTTCGTTTCATTTCTAATGTAGTTTCATCAGAAAGGAAAGATCTTCGAATCCCAGGACTGTACTGTGTAAAATAAGCTCGTTCTGATCTTTGAATGAGGTGCTTTATTAGTAAGAGTGTTGATCACAGCAAGTTCAAACTTTCACCGATTGTACAATCTAACAAGATGTACAACCTAGTGTCTTGGTTTGATTTCAAATGTGCTTTCCTTAGAACAGAAAAATCTTCATTTCCAAAAACAAAACTGTACTAAGCTCATTGAGCTTCTTGAATGAGTTGTTTTCCTACGAACAGGATTGATCTCAGTAAGATCAAACTTTCCTCGTTTGTACAATCTAAAAGCATGTACAACTTAGAAACTTCATTTCATTTCAAATGTAGTTTCATTAGAAAGGAATGATCTTCGTATCCAAACACTGTACTGTGTTAGATAAGCTTGTTCACCTCTTTGAATGAGTTGCTTAATTACGAAGACGGTAGATCAGAGCAAGTTCAAACTTTCCACGATTGAACTACCTAATAAGATATACAACTTAGTATCTTGGTTTGATTTCAAATGTACTTCCGTTATAAAAGAAAGATGTTCATTTCTGAAAACTGTACTGTACTAACAAAGGTCGTTGAGCTCCTTGAATGAGTTGCTTTCCTATGAACAGGATTGATCTCTGCAAGATCAAACTTTCCTCATTTGTACAATGTAAAAGGTTGAACAACTTAGTAACTTCTTTTTATTTCTAATCTAGTTTTCTTAGAAAGGAATGATCTTTGTATCCCAAAACTGTACGGTGTTAGATAAGCTTGTTCAGCTCCTTGAATGAGTTGCTTTTTTACAAAGATGGTTGATCTGATCAAATTCAAACTTTCACCAATTGTAATACCTAACACGTTTACAACTTAGTATGTTGGTTTCATTTCTAATGCACTTTCATTAGAAAGAAAAAATCTTCTTTTCTGAAAACTGTACTGTACTAATTAAACTTGTTGAGCTCCTTGAATGAGTTGCTTTCCTCGAACAGGACTGATCACAGCCACATCAAAATTTCCTCATTTGTACAGTCTAACAAGATGTACAACTTGTTTTGAATTCAATTGTGCTTTCCTTAGAACAGAAAGATCTTCATTTCCAATATATATATATAATATATATATTAGTATCTTTGTGTCATTTCTAATGTAGTTTCATTAGAAAGGGAAAATCTTAGTATCCCAACACTCTACTGTGTAAAATAAGCTAGTTCTGCTCCTTGAATGAGTTGGTTTCTCACGAAGAGGGTTGAACGCAGCAAGTTCAAACTTTCACCATTTGTACAATGTGACAAGATGTACAACTTAATATCTTGGTTTGATTTCAAATGCACTTACATTAGAAAAGAAAGATCTTCATTTCCAAAAACTGTACTGTACAAACTAAGCTCGTTGAGCTCCTTCAATGAGTTGCTTTCATACGTACAGGATTGATCACAGCCAGATCAAAGCCCTCAATTGTACAATCCAACAAGCTGTACAACTTAAGAACTTCGTTTCATTTCTAATGTAGTTTCATTAGAAAAGAAGGATCTTCATTTCCAAAAACTGTATTGTACTAAGCTTGTTGAGCTCCTTGAATGAGTTGCTTTCCTACGAACAGGACAGATCACAGCAAGATCAAACTTTCCTAATTTGTACAATCTTAAAGGTTGTACAACTTAGTAACTTATTTTCATTTCTAATGTAGTTTCTTTAGAAAGGAAAGATCTTCGTATCACAAAACTGCACGATGTTAGATAAGCTTGTTCAGCTCTTTGAATGAGTAGCTTTCTTATGAACATGGTTGATCTCAGCAAGTTCAAACTTTCACCGATTGTATAACCTAACAAGATGTACAACTTAGTATGTTGGTTTCATTTCTAATGCACTTTCATGAGAAAACAAAGATCTTCTTTTCTGAAAACTGTACTGTACTAACTAAGCTTGTCGAGCTCCTTGAATGAGTTGCTTTACTCTGAACAGGATTGATCACAGCAAGATCAAACTTTCCTCGTTTCTACAATCTAACAAGATGTACAACTTAGCAAGTTCATTTCATTTCTAATGTAGTTTCATTAGAAAGGAAAGATCTTCATATCCCAAAAACTGTACGGTGTTAGATAAGCTTGTTCAGCTCTTTGAATGAGTCACTTTCTTATGAAGATGGTTGAGCTCAGCAAGTTCAAACTTTCACCGATTGTAATACTGAATAAGATGTACAACTTAGTATGTTGGTTTCATTTATAATGCACTTTCGTTAGAAAAGAAAGATCTTCTCTTCCAAAAATGGTACTGTACTAACTAAGCTTGTTGAGCTCCTTCAATGTGTTGCTTTCCTATGAAGAGGATTGATCACAGCCAGATCAAACTTTCCTAGTTTGTACAGTGTAACAAGATATACAACTTAGTATCTTGGTTTGATTTCAAATGCGCTTTCATTAGAAAACAAAGTTCTTCATTTCCAAAAACTGTACTGTACTAACTAAGCTTGTTGAGGTCCTTCAATAAGTTGCTTTCCTACAAACAGAATTGATCACAACAAGAGAAATCTTTCCTCATTTGTACAATCTGACAAGATGTACCACTTAGTAACTTCATTTCGTTTGTAATGTAGTTTCATTAGAAAAGAAAGATCTTCATTTCTGAAAACTGTACTGTATTAACTAAGCTTGTAGAGCTCCTTGAATGAGTTGCTTTCCTATGAACAGGATTGATCACAGCCGATCAAACTTTCCTCATTTGTAAAAACTAAAAGGTTGAACAACTTAGTAACTTCTTTTCATTTCTAAAGTAGTTTTCTTAGAAAGGAAAGATCTTCGTATCCCAACACTATACTGTGTTAGATAAGGTTGTTAATCTCTTTGAATGAGTTGTTTTCTTATGAAGACGGTTGATCACAGCAAGCTGAATCTTTCACCAATTTAAATACCTAAGAAGATGTACAACTTAATATCTTGGTTTGATTTCAAATGTAATTTCGTTAGAAAAGAAGGATATTCATTTCCAAAAACTGTACTGTATTAACTAAGCCTGTTGAGCTCCTTGAATGAGTTGCTTTCCTATGAACAGGATTGATCAAAGCCAGATCAAACTTTGCTCGTTTGTACAATCTAAGAAGATGTAAAACTTGGTAACTTCGTTTCATTTCTAATGTAATTTCGTTAGAAAAGAAAAATCTTCATTTCTGAAACCTGTACTGTACCAACTAAGCTTGTTGATCTCCTTTAATTATTTGCTTTCCTATGAACAGGATTGATCACAGCAAGATCAAACTTTCCTCATTTGTGAAATCTAAAAGGATGTACAACTAAGTAACTTCTTTTCATTTCTTATGTAGTTTTGTTAGAAAGGAAAGATCTTCGTATATCAACACTGTAGTATGTTAGGTAAGCTTGTTCAGCTCTTTTTATGAGTTGCTTTCTTACGAAGACGGTTAATCACAGCAAGTTCAAACTTTCACCAATTGAAAAACCTGACAACATGTACAACTTAGTATCTTCGTTTGATTTCAAATGCACTTTCGGTAGAAAAGAAAGATCTTCATTTCCAAAAAGTGTACTGTACTAACTAAGCTCGTTGAGCTCCTTGAATGAGTTGCTTTTGGAAGAATAGGTTTGATCACAGCCAGATCAAACTTTACTTTTTTTGTATAATCTAACAAGTTGTACAACTTAGTGAATTCATTTCATTTCAATGTAGTTTCGTCAGAACAGAAAGATCTTCGTATCCCAAATGGTACGGTGTTAGATAAGCTTATTCAGCTCTTTGAATGAGTCGCTTTCTTATGAAGATGATTGATGTCAGCAAGTTGAAACTTTCACCGATTGTATAACCTAACAAGTTGTACAACTTAGTATGTTGGTTTCATTTCTAATGCACTATCATTAGAAAAGAAAGATCTTCTTTTCCGACAACTGTACTGTACTAACTAAGCTTGTTGAGCTCCTTGAATGAGTTGCTTTCCTACGAACAGGATTGATCACAGCAAGATCAAACTTTCCTCCTTTGTACAATCTTAAAGTTTGTACAACTTAGTAACTTCTTTTCATTTCTAATGTAGTTTCTTTAGAACAAAAGATCTTCGTATCCCAAAACTGCATGGTGTTAGATAAGCTTGTTCAGCTCTTTGAATGAGTAGCTTTCTTATGAACATGGTTCATCTCAGCAAGGTCGAACTTTCACCAATTGTATAACCAAACAAGATGTACAACTTAGTATGTTGGTTTCATTTCTAATGCACTTTCATTAGAAAACAAAGATCTTCTTTTCCGAAAACTGTACTGCACTAACTTAGCTTGTTGAGCTCGTTGAATGAGTTGCTTTCCTCCAAACAGGATTAATCACAGCAAGATCAAACTTTCCTTGTTTGTACAATCTAACAAGATGTACAACGTAGTAACTTCATTTATTTTCTATGTCGTTTCCTTAGAAAGGAAAGATCTTCTTATACCAAAACTCTCTGTGTAAAGTAAGCTCCTTCTGCTCTTTGAATGAGTTGGTTTCTTACGAATAGGGTTGATCACAGCCAGATCAAACTTTCCACGATTGTACAATCTAACAAGATGTACAACTTAGTATATTGGTTGGATTTCAAATGCCCTTTATTTAGAAAACAAAGAACTTCACTTCCAAAAACTGTACAGTACTAACTAAGCTTGTTAAGCTCCTTGAATGAGTTGCTTTCCTACGAAAAGAAATGATCACAGCAAGATCAAACTTTCCTCGTTTCTACAATCTAGCAAGATGTACAACTAAGTAACTTCGTTTAATTTCTAATGTAGTTTTGTTAGAAAGGAAAGATCTTCATATCCCAACACCGTATTGTGTAAAATAAGCTCGTTCTGCTCTTTGAATGCGTTGCTATCTTACGAAGAGGGTTGATCCCAGCAAGTTCAAACTTTCACCTTTTGTACAATCTAAGAAGATGTACAACTTAGTATCTTGGTTTGATTTCAAATGCACTTTCGTTAGAAAAGAAAGAACTTCATTTCCAAAAACTGTACTGTACTAACTAAGCTTGTTGAGCTCCTTGAATGAGTTGCTTTCCTACAAAAAGAATTGATCACAGCAAGATCAAACTTTCCTCATTTCTACAATCTAGCAAGATGTACAACTAACTAACTTCATTTCATTTTTAATATAATTTTGTTAGAAAGGAAAGATCTTCATATCCCAACACCGTATTGTGTAAAATAAGCTCGTTCTGCTCTTTGAATGCATTGCTATATTACGAAGAGGGTTGATCCCAGCAAGTTCAAACTTTCACCTTTTGTACAATCTAACAAGATGTACAACTTAGTATCTTGGTTTGATTTCAAATGCACTTTCGTTAGAAAAGAAAGATCTTTATTTCCAAAAACTGTACTGTACTAACTAAGCTCGTTGAGCTCCTTAAATTAGTTGCTTTCCTTCGAAAAGGATTGATGAGAGCCAGATCAAACATTCCTCATTTGTACAATCTAAAAGCATGAACAACTTAGTATCTGTGTAACATTTCTAAAGTAGTTTTGTTAGAAAGGAACGATCTTCGTATCCCAAAAGTGTATGGTGTTAGATAAGCTTGGTCACCTCTTTGAATGAGTTGCTTTCTGACAAAGACGGTTGATCTCAGCAAGGTCAAACTTTCACCAATTGTATAACTAACAAGATGTACAACTTAGTATGTTGGTTTAATTTCTAATGCACTTTCATTAGAAAAGAGATCTTCTTTTCCAAAAACTGTACTGTACTAACTAAGCTTTCCTGCGAACAGGATTGATCACAGCCAGATAATACTTTCCTAGTTTGTAGAGTCTAATAAGATGTAGAACTTAGAATCTTGATTTGATTTCAAATGCGCTTTCTTTAGGAAGGAAAGATCTTCATTTCCAAAAACTGTACTGTACTAACTGGGCTCATTGAGCTCCTTGAATGAGTTGCTTTCCTACGAACAGGAATGATCACAGCCAGTTCAAACTTTCCTCGTTTGTACAATCTAAGAAGATGTACAACTGAGTAACTTCATTTCATTTCTAATGTAGTTTCCTTAGAAAAGAAATATCTTCATTTCTGAAAACAGTACTGTACTAACTATGCTCATTGAGGTCCTTGAATGAGTTGCTTTCCTACGAACAGGATTGATCACAGCAAGATCAAACTTTCCTCATTTGTACAATCTCAAAGTATGTACAACTCAGTAACTTCTTTTCATTTCTCATGTAGTTTTGTTAGAAAAGAAAGATCTTTGTTTCCCAACACTGTATTGTGGTTGGTAAGCTTGTTCAGCTCTTTGAATGAGTTTCTTTTTTACGAAGATGATTGATCACAGCAAGTTCAAACGTTCACTGATTGAACAACCTAACAAGATGTACAACTTACTTCTTGTTTTTTTTTCAAATACACTTTTTATAGTAAAGAAAGATCTTCATTTCCAAAACTGTATTGTACTAACTAAGCTCGTTGAATTCCTTGTATGAGTTGCTTTCCTACAAACAGGATTCATCACAGCCAGATCATACTTTCCTCGTTTGTACAATCTAACAAGATGTACAACTTTGTAACTTCATTTCATTTCTAATGTAGTTTCTTTGGAATGGAAAGATCTTCGTATCCCAACACTGTACTGTGTAAAATAAGCTTGTACTGCCCTTTGAATGAGTTGGTATCTTATGAAGAAGCTTGATCACAGCAAGTTCAAACTTCCACCAATTGTACAATCTAACAAGCTGTACAACTTAGTATGTTCGTTTCATTTCCAATGCACTTTCATTAGAATAGAAATATCTGCATTTCCAAAAACTGCACTGCACTAACTAAGCTCGTTGAGCTCCTTGAATGAGTTGCTTTCCTACGAACAGTATTGATCACAGCCAGATCATACTTTCCTCATTTGTACAATCTAACAAGATGTACAACTTATTACCTTCGTTTCATTTCTAATGTAGTTTCATTAGAAAAGAAAGATCTTTATTTCCGAAAACTGTACTGTACCAAATAAGCTTGTTGAGCTCCTTGAATGAGTTGCTTTCCTAAGAACAGGATTGATCACAGCAAGATCAAACTTTCCTCATTTGTACAATCGAATAGAATGTACAACTAAGTAACTTCCTGTCATTTCTAATGTAGTTTCGTTAAAAAGGAAATATCTTCATATCCAAAATTGTACGGTGTTAGATAAGCTTGTTCAGCTCTTTGAATAAGTCACTTTCTTACGAAGACGGTTGATCTCAGCAAGTTCAAACTTTAACCGATTGTGTAACCTAACAAGATGTACCACTCAGTATCTTGGTTTGATTTCAAATACACTTTCGTTAGAAAAGAAAGATCTTCATTTCTGAAAACTGTAGTGTACTAACGAAGCTCGTTGAGCTCCTTAAATGAGTTGTTTCCTACAAACAGGATTCATCACAGCCAGATTAAACTTTCCTCCTTTGTACAGTCTAACAATATGTACAACTTAGTACCTTCGTTTCATTTCTAATTTAGTTTATTTAGAAAGGAAAGATCTTTGTATCCCAACACAGTACTGTGTAAAGTAAGCTCGTTCTGCTCTTTGAATGAGTTGCTTTCTGAAGAAGATGGTTGGTCACAGCAAGTTCAAACTTTCACCGATTGTACAACCTAACAAATGTACAACTTAGTATCTTGGTTTGTTTTCAAATGCACTTTCGTTTAGAAAAGAAAGATCTTCATTTCCAAAAACTGTACTGTACTAACTAAGCTCATTGAGCACGTTGAATGAGTTGCTTTCCTACAAACAAGATTGATCACAGCCAGATAAAACTTTCTTCGTTCGTACAGTCTATAAGATATACATCTGAGTATCTTGATTTGATTTCAAATGTGCTTTCTTTAGAAAAGAAAGATCATCATTTCGAAAAACTGTACTGTACTAAGCGTGTAGAGCTCCTTGAATGAGTTGCTTTCCTACGAACAGGATTGATCACAGCAAGATCAAACTTTCCTCGTCTGTACAATCTAACAAGATGTACTACTTAGTACCTTTGTTTCATTTCTAATGTACTTTCGTTAGAAAGGAAAGATCTTCGTATCCCAAGACTGTACTGTGTAAAATAAGCTCCTTCCACTCTTTGAATGAGTTACTTTCTGACGAAGAGGATTGATCATAGAAAATTCAAACTTTCACCGATTGTACAATCCAACAAGATATACAACTTTGTATCTTGGTTTGATTTCAAATGCACATTCATTAGAAAAGAAAGATCTTCATTTCCAAAAACAAAACTGTATAGTACTAACTAAGCTCATTGAGCTACTTGAATGAGTTGCTTTCCTACAAAAAGGATTGATGACAGCAAGATCAAACTTTCCTCATTTGTACATTCTAAAAGGTTGTACAACTTAGTACTTCTTTTCATTTCTAATATGGATCCATGAGAAAGGAAAGATCTTCATATCCAAATACTGTACAGTGTTCGATAAGCTTGTTCAGCTCTTTGAATGAGTCACTTTCTTATGAACATGCTGATCACAGCAAGTTCAAACTTTCACCGATTGAACAACCAAAGAAGATATACATCTTAGTATCTTGGTTTGATTCCAAAAGGACTTTCGTTAGAAAAGAAACATCTTCATTTCCAAAAACTGTACTGTACTAAGCTCGTTGAGCTCCTTGAATGAGTTGCTTTCCTACAAACATGATTGATCACACCCGATCAAACTTTCCTTGTTTGTACAATCTAAGAAGATGTACAACTTAGTAACTTCATTTCATTTCTAATGCAGTTTCCTTAGAAAAGAAAGATCTTCGTTTCCGAAAACTGTACTGTACTAAGATCGTTTAGCTCCTTGAATGAGTTGCTTTCCTACAAATAGGATTCATCACAGCAATATCAAACGTTCCTCAATTGTACAATCTAAAAGTATGCACAACTTAGTAACTTCTTTTCATTTCTAATGTAGTTTCGTTAGAAAGGAAAGATCTTTGTATACCAACACTGTACTGTAGTAGGTGAGCTCGTTCTGCTCTTTGAATGAGTTGCTTTCTTACGAAGAGTGTTGAACCCAGCAAGTTCAAACTTTCACATTTGTACAAGCTAACAAGATGTACAACTTAGTATCTTGGTTTGATTTCAAATGCACTTTCGTTAGAAAAGAAAGATCTTCATTTCTGAAAACTGTACTGTACTAACTAAGCTCATTGAGCTCCTTGAATGAATTGGTTTCCTTCGAGCAGGATTGATCAGAGCCAGGTCAAACATTCCTCATTTGTACAATCTAAAAGCATGTACAACTTACTATCTGTGTTTCATTTCTAATGTAGTTTCGATAGAAAGGAAAAATCTTCGTATCCCAAAACTGTACAGCGTTAGTTAAGCTTGGTCACCTCTTTGAATGAGTCGCTTTCTTACAAAGACGGTTGATCTCAGCAAGTTCAAACTTTCACTGATTGTATAACCTAACAGGATGTACAAGTTAGTATGTTTGTTTCATTTCTAATGCACTTTCATTAGAAAAGAAAGATCTTCTTTTCCGAAAACTGTACTCTACTAACTAAGATTGTTGAGCTCCTTGAATGAGTTGCTTTCCTATGAACAGGACTGATCACAGCCAGATCAAACTTTCCTCGATTGTACAGTCTAATAAGGTGTACAGTTTACTGTCTTGGTTTGATTTCAAATGTGCTTTCTTTAGAAAAGAAAGATCTTCATTTCAAAAATCTGTACTGTACTAACTTAGCTTGTAGAGCTCCTTGAATGAGTTGCTTTCTTACGAACAGGATAGATCACAGCAAGATCAAATTTTCCTAGTTTGTACAATCTAAGATGCACAACTTAGTAACTTTGTTTCATTTCTAATGTAGTTTCATTAGAAAAGAAAGATCTTCATTTCCGAAAACTGTACTGTAAATAACTAAGATCATTGAGCTCCTTGAATTGCTTTTCTACAAACAGGATTGATCAGAGCTAGATCAAACATTCCTCATTTGTACAATCTAAAAGCATGAATAACTTAGTATTTGTGTTTCATTTCTAATGTAGTTTCGTTTAAAGGAAAGATCTTGGTATCCCAACACTGAACTGTGTAAAATAAGCTCATTCTGCTCTTGGAATGAGTTGCTTTCTTACGAAGAGTCTTGATCACAGCAAGTTCAAACTTTCAGCGATTGTACAATCTAACAAGATGTACAACTTAGTATGTTGGTTTCATTTCTAATGCACTTTCATTAGAAAAGAAATATCTTCATTTCCCAAAACTATACTGTACTAATGAAGCTCATTGAGCAACTTGAATGAGATGCTTTCCTACAAACAGGATTGATCACAGCCAGATCAAACTTTCCTCGTTTGTAGAGTCTAAAAATATGTACAACTTAGTATCTTGGTTGGATTTCGAATGTGCTTTCGTTAGAAAAAAAAATCTTCATTTCCAAAAACAGTACTACACTAACTTAGTTGTTTATCTCCTTCAATGATTTGCTTTCCTACTAACAGGATTAATCACAGCAAGACCAAACTTTCTTCGTTTATACAATCTAAGAAGATGTACAACTTAGTAGCTTCGTTTCATTTCTAATGTAGTTTCTTTATAAAATAAAGATCTTCATTTCCGAAAACTATACTATATTATCTAAGCTTTTTGAGCTCCATGAATGAGTTGTTTTCCTATGAACAGGATTGATCACAGGCAGATCAAACTTTCCTCGTTTGTACAATCTAACAAGATGTACAACTTAGTTACATCATTTCATGTCTAATGCAGTTTTGTTAGTAAGGACAGATCTTCTTATCCCAACACTGTACGGTGTTAGGTAAGCTTGTTCAGCTCTTTGAATGAGTTGCTTCCTTACGAAGATGGTTGATCTCAGCAAGTTAAAACTTTCACTGATTGAATAACCTAACAAGGTGTCCAACTTAGTATGTTTGTTTAATTTCTAATGCACTTTCATTAGAAAAGAAAGATCTTCTTTTCCAAAAATGTACTGTACTAACTAAGCTTGTTGAGATTCTTGAATGAGTTGCTTTCCTATGAACAGGATTGATCACAGCCAGATCAAACTTTCCTTGTTTGTACAGTCTAAAAATATGTACAACTTAGTATCTTGGTTTGATTTTGAATGTGCTTTCGTTAGAAAAGAAAGATCTTCATTTCCAAAAACAGTACTGTACTAACTAAGCTTATTTAGCTCCTTCAATCATTTGCTTTCCTACTAACAGGATTGATCACTGCAAGATCAAACTTTCCTCATTTATACAATCTAAGAAGATGTACAACTTAGTAACTTTGTTTCATTCGTAATGTAGTTTTGTTAGAAAGGAAAGATCTTTGTATCCCAAAACTGTACAGTGTTAGATAAGCTTGTTCAGCTCTGTGAATGAGTCGCTTCCTTACAAAGACGATTGATCTCAGCAAGTTCAAACTTTCACCGATTGTATAACCTAACAAGAAGTACAACTTAGTATATAGGGTTTTTTTTTCCTAAGGCACTTTCATTAGAAAAGAAAGATCTTCTTTTCTGAAAACTGTACTGTGCTAACTAAGCTTGTTGAGCTCCCTGAATCAGTTGCTTTCCTACAAACAGGATTGATCACAGCCAGGTCAAACTCTCCTCTTTTGTACAGTCTAACAAGATGTACAACTTAGTATCTTGGTTTGATTTCGAATGTGCTTTTGTTAGAAAAGAAAGATTTTCATTTCCAAAAACTGTACTGTACTAAGTAAGCTTGTTGAGCTCCTTGAATGAGTTGCTTTACTACTAAGAGGATTGATCACAACTAGATCAAACTTTCCTCGTTTGTACAATCTAACAATATGTACAACTTAGCTTCTTCATTTCATTTCTAATGTAGTTTCTTTAGAAAAGAAAGATCTTCATTTACGAAAACTGTACTGTATTAACTAAGCTTTATGAGCTCCATGAATGAGTTTCTTTCCTACGAACAGGATTGATCACAGGAAGATCAAACTTTGCTCATTTGTACAATGTAAGAAGATGTACAACGTCGTTACTTCGTTTCATTTCTAATCTAGTTTCAATAGAACGGAAAGATCTTCGTATCCCAGTACTGTACTGTGTTAGATAAGCTTGTTCAGCCCTTTGAATGAGTTGCTTTCTTACAAAGACGGTTGATCACAGCAAATTAAAACTTTCACCGATTTAAATACCTAACAAGATGTACAACGTAGTATCTTGGTTTGATTTCAAATGCACTTTTGTTAGAAAAGAAAGATCTTCATTTCCAAAAACTGTACTGGACTAACTAAGCTCGTTGCGCTCCTTGAATTAGTGCTTTCCTATGAACAGGATTGATCACAGCAAGATCAAACTTTCCTCATTTGTACAATCTAAAAGGATGTACAACTTAGTTACATCTTTTCATTTCTAATGCAGTTTCGTAGTAAGGAAAGATCTTCTTATCCTAACAATGTACGGTGTTAGGTAAGCTTGTTCAGCTCTTTGAATGAGTCACTTCCTTACGAAGATGGTTGATCTCAGCAAGTTCAAACTTTCACCAATTGTATAACCAAACAAGATGTCCAACTTAGTATGTGTGTTTCATTTCTAATGCACTTTCATTAGAAAAGAAAGATCTTCTTTCAAAAAACTGTACTGTACTAACTACGCTTTTTGAGATTCTTGAATGAGTTGCTTTCCTACTAACAGGATTGATCACAGCCAGATCAAACTTTCCTCGTTTTTACAGCCTAACAAGATGTAAACTTAGTATCTTGGTTTGATTTCAAATGCAATTTAGTTAGAAGAGGAAGATCTTCATTTCCAAAAACTGTACTGTACTAACTAAGCTTGTTCAGCTCCTTGAATGAGTTGCTCTCCTACGAACAGGATTGATTACAACAAGACCAACCTTTCCTAGTTTGTACAATCTAACAAGATGTACAACTTAGCAACTTCATTTCATTTTTAATGCAGTTTCGTTAGAAAGGAAAGATTTTCGTATCCCAACACTGTACTGTGTAAAGTAAGCTCATTCCACTCTTTGAATTAGTTGCTTTCTTACGACGATAGTTGATCACGGCAAGTTCAAACTTTAACTGATTGTACAATCTAACAAGATGTACAACTTAGTATCTTGGGTTGATTTCTAATGCGCTTTTGTTAGAAAAGAAAGATCTTCATTTCCGAAAACCATAGTGTACTAACTAAGCTCGTTGAGCTCCATGAATGAGTTGCTTTCCTACAAAAAGGATTGATCACAGCCAGGTCAAATTTCCTCGTTTGACTATCTAACAAGATGCACAACTTAGTAACTTTGTTTCATTTCCAATGTAATTTCACTAGAAAAGGAAGAGCTTCATTTCCTAAAACTGTACTGTTTCAACTAAGCTAGTTGATCTTCTTGAATGAGTTGCTTTCCTACAAACAGATTTGATCTTGAATGAGTTTGACATTGTACTTCTTACAAACAGGATTGATCACAGCACATTTCCTAAAACTGTACTGTTTCAACTAAGCTAGTTGATCTTCTTGAATGAGTTGCTTTCCTACAAACAGGATTGATCACAGCCAGATCAAACTTTACTCATTTGTACAATCTAGAGGATGTACAACTTAGTAACTTCTTTTCATTTCTAAAGCAGTTTCGTTGGTAAGGAAAATCTTCTTATCTCAACACTGCACTGTGTTAGGTAAGCTTGTTCAGCTCTTTGAATGAGTCTCTTTCTTACCAAGACGGTTGATCTCAGCAAGTGCAAAAGTTCACCAATTGTACAAGCTAACAAGATGTACAACTTAGTATCTTGGTTTGATTTCAAATCTGCTTTCGTTAGAACAAAAAGATCTTCATTTCCAAAAACTGTACTGTACTAACTAAGCTTGTTGAGCTCCTTGAATGAGTTGCTTTCCTACGAAGAGGATTGATCACAGCAAGATCAAACTTTTCTCATTTGTACAATCTAAGGAGATGTAGAACTTAGTAACTTCGTTTCATTTCTAATGTAGTTTTGTTAGCAAAGGAAGATCTTCGTTTCTTAAAACCGTGCTGTATTAACTAAGCTCATTGAGCTCCATGAATGAGTTGCTTTCCTATGAACAGGATTGATCACAGCCAGTTCAAACTTTCCTCGTTTGACAATATAACAAGATGCACAACTTAGTAACTTCGTTTCATTTCTTTCTTGTATTTAAATATATATTTTTATTTATATTATTTATATTATTCACCTGGGTTTCCACCTTCTGGTTCTTAACTCGTAACTCATAAAGTGTGCGTGTTTGTTCCATTTCCTATGTGACGAAGCTCATGGTTATGAAGGTTCTAAATAACGCCACTAATGTGGCAAAGAGGCCATGTGGCTCTTTAGTAGCATAAAGCATGTGTTTGTTGTACTCATTCAAATATATTTTATTTATTTCCGAGAGAGGGGGGAGAGAGGGAGAGAGACAGAGATAGAGAGAGAGAATGGTCCTCTGCAAATAAACTCCAGATGCACGTGCCACCTTGTGCATCTGGCTTTATGAGGGTACTGGGGAATTGAGTTTGGGTCATTAGGCTTGGCACGTGAGCACCATTAACTACTGAGCCATCTCCCCAGCTGTTTAACTCATTTTTAATTGCTGTTCATGAAACATATAAGTACCTTGTTTTCCACATAATTAGTCAGAAGTAGATTTTCTTTCACTGAAAACAAGAAGGTAAATTGCAAAATGCCAAGTCAGAAATGCAAATAATAATGACTTCCAATGGAAATTATGCTTACAACCCCTCTCCAAGTCATCTGACTTCTCTCTCTGCCTAGATGAATGATGAACTGAGCTGGTCAGAGTGGTGTCATTCTGAAGCACAAATATTGTACCTCTGATTTCTTCTCAGTCACAGGCAGATTAGAAAAAATAATTTTCACAAGAAAAAGTTACAAAAGTATTTTCAAATGCATGCAAGAACAAATCTAAGCAATGGGAACATGTCATTGTATGCAATCTGCTCTGTGGAGCAATGGTGTTCTAACTGCATCAGAAAGGTCTTGGGCGGGCAGGCAGGTGGGCACATAGGAGCCCAGCTCAGTCCTCAGAGTCACATTATGCGTCATCTGCAGTCACAACAGCGAGGAGATGAGGACAAAGTGCAAGTAGTAGCCTGGTAGATGGCAGTTACAAATACTTCTTTGATAGGTTATTAGCAACAGTATTTTCTCCCTTGGAAATCTTGGTTTTGATGGAGTCTAGTCTAGTCTTTTTTTTTTTTCCAAGTTAGGGTCTCACTCAAGCTGAGGCTCACCAAGAATTCACCATGTATCTCAGGGTGGCTTTGAACTCACGGTTATCCTCCTACCTCTGCCTCTGGAGTGCTGGTATTAAAGGCGTATGCCACCATGCCCAGCTAAGTTTAGTCTTTCATGTTGTTTCCTTTGCTGTACACATACACAATTTTTAAAACTTTCTAGTTCTCTAAAATAATAGCAATAATATTTAACAACTAATAGCAAGGTCATTCTGTTCTGTAATGATGTAATGTCATTCACGTTAAAATAATTTCATTTTTTTTACCATTGATACTTCTTTTTTTTAAATTTTCTTTTTAGTATTATTTTTTTATTTGAGAGACAGACAGAGAGAGAGACAGGCAGATAGAGACAAAGAGAGAATGGCCATGCCAGGGAGTCTAGACACTGTAAATAAATTCCAGATGCATGCACCCCTTTGTGCATCTCGCTTATACGGGTCCTGCGGAATTGAACCAGGGTCCTTTGGCTTCGCAGGCAACTGCCTTATCCACTAAGCCATTTACTCAGGACCCATTGATATTTCTTATATTGAAATTAAGCTTGTTTTGTGTGAACAGATTATAATTTTAAAGGGCATCCTGTGCTTTTAGTCTTCAGCCATTTTTTTGGAGAGACACAGAGAAAAAAGAGAGAGAGTGAGAGGAAGACAGAGAGTGGGAGCAACAGCAGCCTCTCAGTCGGTGCGAATAAACTCCAGATGTGTGCACCCCCTCGTGGGCAAATGTGGCATTGCACCCTTGCATCACTTTGCATCTGGCTAAATGTGGGACCTTGAGATTGGAACTGATGTTATTAGGCTTAGCGAGCAGGTGCCTTAACCACTAAACCATCTCTCCAGCCCAGTCTTCAGCCATTTTGCACCCCTGGTAATGACTGGCATATGGTCATTGTCAGCCTTACACTGACCTTTCCCATTGAGCTTTAAAAGCAAATAGTGAACGTTCAGAGCATTGAACTTACATTAACATTACTATGTGAAACAAATCTTTTATATTAAACCTTGTTTTGTCTACTCCTCTAATTAATTTTGAAAATTCATAGGATCTAGTTCTTCGGTGAGAATTAAAAAACATATATAGGTATAAACTTTCATAACTTAGTTACGCTTTCATGTTGGAGAATTATTTCTGTGACTAATGTGCTGCCTGCTACACTAATGAGGCACCTCAAAACTCATTTAAAATAAACTTTGAATCATTTTTTGAATTGATCTTGTTTTAATGTGTTCGTCTGTTATAACGTGCTTCATCTTTCTCTGGAAGGATGGTCTGATGATAAACACATTACTTGTTTAAAAAGACAGAATGTCTGCATTAGCAACTAAAGTAGCCTTGGCTTGAGTTTTGTTCGTGTACTAATAGCTATGTGAATTTCCAAAGGTTTTTTGTTGTTGTTGTTGTTGTTGTTGTTTGTTTTTTACAAGGTAGCGTCTTGCTCTATCCCAGACTGACCTGGAATCAGTCTCAGGCTAGCTTTATCTCGCATTGATCATCCTACCACAGCCTTTCAAGTACTGGGATTAAAGGTGTGCACCACCACACCTGGCCTGGGAAGTTTTTGAAATCTTCATTTCAGATTCATTATCGAACAATGGGGATACTTGTAGCCATTTTGTAGTTTTTGTGCTTAGCAGATAAACGAAACTGTAGGTTAAGGGACCCATCATTCTCCCTTGATTGAAAGTCTCTCAGAAAATGTGACTCAAAGAAAGGCACACAAGACTTGTAGGTATGCAAGCAAAGAGAAGGACAAGAGCCTGTGCAAGACAAATCCTCTAAAGACAGCACTTTGGATCTAAGTTGGTGAAGGCCAGTTAAACACATGTAATTATTTAGTGTGATTTTCAAAATAACTAGAAAATACACATTTTCAATGTCTTAGTTTGTTAAATATAATTTTCACTATCCTTATTATTGTCGGGCAGAAAAGACCAGCTTTATTCATTTGCTGGATTTCCTTGGTATGATTTGTGCCATTTGTCCACGAGATAGCTTGGCAATTGTGGGCCAGTGGATACAGTCCAAGTTACAGGAGGTAAGTGTAAAAAAAATTTGTATTTGTAATGGTCTGTGGTGAAGATATTATGTCATGTTTGAAAAGCGACATGTATTAGAAATGCTTACACATTTTGTC